>CM064487.1:134887398-135190105 GCA_032716605.1 Paralithodes platypus
AATCTCGCCTAGAGTTCTGAAGGAAGCTAAGGATGAGCTCTCCAAACCACTGACATTACTATTCAATAATCCTTGCAGTCTGGAACTATGCCTGATCAGTGGAAGCTAGCCAACGTAACACCGATATTCAAAAAAGGCAGCAAATCCCTACCCAGTAACTATCGTCCAATTAGCTTAACCTCAGTTGTATGTAAAATGCTAGAAACGGTCATACGAGACAGACTCGTAAATCACTTAGAGGAAAATAACATACTTAAAGATACTCAACACGACTTTCGTAAAACGTTCCTGTTTAACAAACCTCTTAGACTTCTTCCACGATATCCTCAACCTCTACGATGAGAGTAAAGCTGTAGATATTATATACCTTGATTTTCAAAAGGCCTTTGACAAAGTTCCCCACAAACGTTTACTGCTAAACTAAAAGCGCATGGAATACAAGATGGTGTGTTGAAATGGATAGAAAATTGGCTCAGCGACAGAAAGCAAAGAGTAGTCATAAACGGTAAGGCATCTAAATGGACCAATGTAAGTAGCGGGGTACCCCAGGGATCGGTACTAGGACCAATTCTCTTTCTAATTTACATCAACGACATAGATGAGGGCCTCACCTGTACAATCTCAAAATTTGCTGACGATACAAAAATTGCAAATAGCGTACTCTCAAAAGAACAAGTTGACGATATGCAACACAATCTAGATAAATTGTCATGTTGGGCCCAAATTTGGCAAATGAGTTTCAATGCGGATAAATGTAAAGTACTACATATCGGATACCTAAATGAGAAAGCAAACTATTCGATGAATGGCACTCAGCTTAAGAATGTAAACAGAGAAACCGATCTGTGAGTAACAATATCGAGTAACCTAAAACCGAGTCAACAATGTTCAGAAGTTGTTAAGAAGGCAAACAAAATAATTGGCTTTATAGGCAGGTCATTTGAGCATAAATCCAAAGAAGTTATCCTAACCCTTTACAATTCCTTAGTCCGCCCTCTTCTGGAATATTGCGTTCAATCCTGGTGCCCTTATTACCAAAAGATATAAACAAGCTAGAACGAGTTCAACGTAGAGTTACCAAAATGATACCTAGCCTAAAGAACAAACCATACGAAGAGCGTCTTAGAGAATTAAATCTATTTCCTTTAACCCAGCGCAGATTAAGAGGTGACTTAATTCAAGTGTTCAAAATCATCAAAGCCATCGACAATATGAACTGTAGTAAGTACTTCACTATCGACCAATCTAATTACACGCGGGGAAACGGTTGCAAAATTATTGGTAAATCTTTTAACTCACACGAATCTAAGAATTTCTTCTTCAATCGAGTTGTCAACTTGTGGAATGGGCTTCCCCGAAACGTTATAGACTGCATCACCGTTGATTCATTTAAACTCCGCCTAGACAAATATCTCGCTTCAAACCCGCGACTGACTTCGTTTGTAAATGAATAACTTTATTTTATCCCCCCCTCAGTTACTAACCCATCTGTCCCCTACTAACTTCCTAATCCTGCCACGGACATTAGTTCCAGGGCAGTAATTCCCTTTCCAATGTTCCCCCACCCACTCTAAACCACTGTTTGGACACTTGATCCTCAGTGTTTTGGAGGACAAGCAACCTAGAAGGGTCACTAGAGCTGTTGTTGCTTGATTTCCTTTGTACTCCCTCGCTCGCGCGGGCTTTCCCACGCCCTTGATTGGCCGGCGGGCCTGGCTACGGCATAGGACGCTTGCTCTTCATGACGTAGTGGTCTGTGATTGGAGGCTGCTGTCCTGGGATGGTGGTGCGGGCATCCTTCCCGCGTGTCTACTTCAGAGCTTGGCATAGCGTGCTTGGTCCTAGACATCCCTTGGAATCTATCCCCCAATCTAACCCCCTGTACTACTGTTTCTCTCTCTGAACTTCTTTTCCATTACTTCTCATCTTTATTCAATTATTTATCCCTTCTGGTTCTGCATACGACTTCCATAGTCGGCCAGTCGTATTACCAGCACCAGTTCTCACATATATGTTTTGCATTAGCTTTAGGGATTATTAGTCATAGTCACATGAGTCATATTATCATTGGGTGCTTGTAATTATTGAGTTGTTCTTTGTTACTATTTAATGCTAGACAGTGGAGGGTATCTTTAGTCGTTGTCTGAATTATGTACATGGCAAGTCAGAGCCTGTACGACTTCGACGGACCTAGGTGCCTGTAACCCTTGTGCATATTTCTCCTTTGCGAGTGTAGCAGTATACAAGTGAAGGGCTTTTGCCTACACTTTCTTGTATGCTCGCTACCTCATTGTGTTGACCTTTGTGGAGCACCAGGGTAAGACCAGATACTTGAGATCTGGACTTACCAAGAGAGCCTCCAAGTCACTTAACATAACATAAGGGAAATCTGTTTAAGGGGAGACAGTAGGCTACGAGCATGCTTGCGCTCTGCCTAGCCTCTTGGTACCTTTTTTGCCGCTGCTAGACTTATTTAGTAATAAAGACGGCATTGTGTTTATTAACTTTAACTGTGTATGCTTTAGGAATTCACGTATTATTTTAGCCTAGGTTGATGCTTGGTGCACAACCCAGTATGGCTGTTACTTTGGCTAAGGAAGTACTGTTTTGAGTGGCTATTATTAGTGCTGTCACAGAGTTGTTGCACTCCCTTGTTATATATATGTATCCTACTTATTGGTGTATTTAAGATACACGCTTTGGTGTCCTGCCCCTGCATTATTTCTGTTCTATATTAACGAGCATCTTAGAGCATCAGACGTTTTCAGAAGATTCCCTATCTGTTTGCAGTAGGACTAGACTTTCAGTGTTTTCATAGAGCATTGAAGAGTTTAGTGATGAGTACAGACTCACACTAAAGTTAACGTAAGCATATACTCATTTATTAAATCTTGTTATAGTTTATTCAAGCATTGTTATTACTTAAGAGCATTTTATTAACGTAAAGTATTCCTGTTGTGAGTAGGCTTTGCCGTCACCGGAAAGCCTTTGTAGAAGTGCACTAAAACCCAGTTAATTGATACCCCGTTATCCAGTAGATTAACTCTGGAGGGTTTAAGTGTTTTGTTCACCGGCGTAATAGTTCGAGGGTTTGGAATTAGCGTACCGTTGTTGCAGATATAGCCTATCATCTAGTCCATTATTAAGTGCCCTTGTTTATTTCGTAGTGCCGGTCGTAACAAGAGACACTTGCAATAATACCTTTTTCTGTCATGGGGGAGTCATTCCTCCATTTACAACCCTCTTCCCCTGTTGCACCCTCTCACGCACTTCTTCATCCATAGTTCCATCCTTACTCAAAACACTGCCCAGATACTTAAATGAGCTGACAATCTCCATAGCCTGACCGTTCAACTTCACCTCACACTCCGTGGCTTCACCACTTTCGAAGACCATAACCTTGCTCTTCCCCGCATTTACCTTCAGATTCCGTTTTTCGCACACTGTTCCAAACACATTTACCAGACCCTTTAATACCCTTGTAATACTTTCAGCTAAAAAAACACAATTGATGGTATACTTTTGGAGCTATAACTATCCCATAAACTTGAAGAAAAAAACATAGTAATAATAATAATAATAATAATAATAATAATAATAATAATAATATAACAATGAAAACATTCTATACTGTGTGTAGGGAGCAAGCGACTAATTGTAATGTCCTTCTTAGTTAAAATAAACATACAAATGTTAAGAATCCAAATACATTAAGTTCCCTCTTCCATCACCCTCTTCTTTTTCTGCTTATCCTCCAAGATTCCAATAACTCGACGTTTCTCTTTGTCTCTATCTCTATCTCTCTCTCTCTCTCACACACACACACACACACACACACACACACACACACACACACACACACACACGGCCTCCTCTTTCTCTTAAAAGTTTTCAAATCTCAATCTCAAAAGTTTTCGTAATTCCATTTCCCATTCTCTCTCTCTCTCTCTCTCTCTCTCTCTCTCTCTCTCTCTCTCTCTCTCTCTCTCTCTCTCTCTCTCTCTCTCTCTCTCTCTCTCTCTTATGTCCACCAGCTTTGCCATTTCAATTTTCTTTATCGGTCCAGTTTTATAATTTATTCACGATTTCAAACCTATTTTTGAGTTTATCGAGCCCGTTAACTCTCAATCCTTTTCTGCAAAATGTTAACCCTTTGAGCATCATGGCGTGTACTTCCATACTGTTCTTGTTATCACTAGTAGATCTTATACAGCCTTGGAGGGACCTATAGCCATGAAAGGGTTAAACTCGATTAATCCTTTGTCTCCCACACATCCTTCCAAGACTAAATCAAATCCCTGTCGAGTTAAGGGACCCCATCTCGCTTTGTTTCTCTTTTTCTCCCTCTCTCTTTGGCTTGTATATATTCGGCCCCATTCAGCCTACTGGTTTAAGACGTTTACCCCCATCCAGGTGTCAATATTTTCCTGGCGAGCGGTAGCGAGCCAGCATATATATATTTTTGTATTTGACAGCAAGCTAAATTTGAACATTTTTCGATAGAAAAATGTCACCGGCGAAGCCGGATTTCTCCATACAATGCTGGCTCGCAATCGCTCGCCAGGAAGAAATCGACACCTGGATGGGAATAAACGTCTTTAAAAAGTTGGCCGAATGGGGCCGAATGGATACAAGCCAGGGAAAGAGAGAGAAGGAGAGAAATATAAAAAAAGCCGGTGACCCCCCTTAAGAAGCTGCGACATGATAAAATGAAATGCCTAATGAACAATATCACTGTGAATGGATTTATATGAATACGTAAATAATGCCTGGAAGAAAAATGGGTAAGTGGATAAACCGACATGAACATTTTATATATTCAACGTCCTGACTGAAGTGGGGCGCAATATTAACCCCTTCTGTACCGGCGACGTCTCTAATATTTCATTCTAGCAATATTAAGACGATTTTGTGGCGTTTAAAAAGGATCTGTGGTAGTATACATATTTAAGTGAGATAGTTCGAAGCCTGTTAGTTGTTGGAGGCCCTTTTTTTACTGAATACAATGATCAAATAGTAGCAAGATTAGAATTAAAGAGACGTCGCCGGTACAGAAGGGGTTAAGGGTACTGTTTGTTAGCCCTTTCAGAATGATGAAGGGTTTCATTCTAGCTACAACTAGACAATTAGACAACTAGACAATTGTCTTCATCTTCTTGAAGGAACTAAAGGAATCAAATGGGTACAACCTATCTAAATACATTGGTCCTTCCAAAGGTTAATAAAATCATCTAATGAAAGCTATAATAGTTTAACCCTCTCTGACATATGACGCAATTTTGAGCCTATTAGGGATACTTTAAAACCTTAATGTTTAGCTATAATATTTTTAAAGCTATAATAGTTTAAAGCTATAATAGTTTAAAGCTATAATAGTTTAAAGCTATAATAGTTTAAAGCTATAATAGTTTAAAGCTATAATAGTTTAAAGCTATAATAGTTTAAAGAAATCCTTTATCGTCTACTGGAAAGGTTAATAATATGTTGACTATTATTAGCCGATTGTCTCCTACTTAGTAAAGACTTCTGAAGATGAAAGGTTTATTTTGTAATTATGATTAATTTTATTCACGCACACAGATTTGTATTATTAAGCTGAAGAAAATATAGCCTTAAGGGAGCCCACCTCGCTTTTTTGTCTCTTTCTCTCCCTCTCTCTTTGGCTTGTATCCATTCGGCCCCATTCAGCCTACTGTTTTAATACGTTTACCCCATCCAGGTACAAAGGAGTACAAAGGAGTACAAAGTAAATCAAGCAACAACAGATCTAGTGACCCTTCTAGGTTGCTTGTCCTCCAAAACACTGAGGATCAAGTGTCCAAACAGTGGTTTAGAGGTGTCAATATTTTCCTGGCAAGTGGTAGCAAGCCAGTATATATATATTTTTGTTATGACAGCCAGCTAAATTTATACATTTTCGATAGAAAAATGTCTCCGGCGAAGCCAGATTTGTCCATACAATGCAGGCTCGCTATCGCTCGCCAGGAAGAAATCTACACCTGGATGGGGATAAACGTCTTAAAACAGTTGGCTGAATGGGGCCGAATGGAGAGAAAGATAAAAAAAGCAGGTGACCCCCCTTAACAAAAGAAAAATGCGTCATTATGTAATTAATCGGGTAAAGTTATAGTAAATAATCGCATAACATCAAATTATATTCAATCAAATATTTTGTACACATACATTAACTGAACAAAAAAATGTAATAATGACATTGCTACCAAACCTAAACGACTCTACACGACTCTAAACGACTCTACACGACTCTAAAGGACTGCCTATTATTTTCATATACTGCACGACCTACACGACTCTAAAGGACTGCCTATTATTTTCATATACTGCACGACCTACACGACTCTAAAGGACTGCCTATTATTTTCATATACTGCACGACCTAGGGTAAATTAATGGATGACATAAATCTTTGCTGTATGAATGGGAGTGTTCTTCTACGTCAGAGCCATAGGAGACATCGTGCGCCTCTTTTGTTGGCTGATAATGGATGCTTTAAGGGGAGATTTTTAGTGTGTTTCCTAGACTTCCATCAAGCTTGAAATTACACCCCCTTGACCCCCTTTCAAGATAAATTTGTACATTTTTCGGTAGAAAAATGTCCCGGCTGAAAGCCAGTTCCTCTTAAATTAGAGGCTCGCTATCGCTCGCCAGGATAAAATCGACACCTAAATGGCACGAAAGGTCTTAAAATTGACAGAAATGGGTTGAAAATTCTTAAAATCGTCAAAATAATGGGGCAAACGTTTTAAAATGAGAAAAATAATGGGGCTAAACATGAGGGAGAAAAGAGTCAAGAAAAATATCCCTCAAGTGGAATTCTCCCCTTAAGCTTAACCATAAATTATTACTTTCTACGATTATTACATACCTTTCCTTGTATTCACTTGTAGGAGATAATGGTTTCTTCCATAAGAGTTGCTTACAAGAAAAACTATCCACAATATAAAACATAATTAGTATTAGGTATGAATTCCTATAAACACTGGGGTTCCCATGGTACATGGAAATCCTACCCTTCCTTCTTCGATTGCTCACACACGTTATCCCTCATAATATTGTATATACAATAGCTATAAGCGTAAATACTGTATATACAATAGCTATAAGCGTAAATACTATAAATCAATGAGAGAGAGAGAGAGAGAGCTATCATATTGAGTGTGAAAATGAGAAGGAATTCGCGAGCAAGCCAACAATTCTTGGAGACCTTAAGCCCCCTCCTACCTGATGGAAGATAAGGCAGAGCTAAGGAAGAACAGAATTGCCTTCCTTTCATTACTTTTTCATAAAAACTTTGCACGAATTTTGACAGATTTATAATATACAATTTTTCATATTTGCTTGAATAAATGCATTGTGTCACTGGGATTTATCTGATTAAGGGGACCCACCTCGCTTTTTTCTCTTTCTCTCCCTCTCTCTTTGGCTTGTATCTATTCGGCCCCATTCAGCCTACTGTTTTAAGACGTTTACCCCCATCCAGGTGTCAATATTTTCTTGGCAAACGGTAGCGAGCCAGCATATATATATTTTTGTTTTGACAGCAAGCTAAATTTGTACATTTTTCGATAGAAAAATGTCTCCGGCGAAGTCGGATTTTCTCCATACAAAGTTGGCTCGCTATCGCTCGCCAGGAAGAAATCGACACCTGGATGGGGATAAACGTCTTAAAACAGTTGGCAGAATGGGGTCAATGGGGTCGAATGGATACAAGCCAGGGAAAGAGAGAAAAGGAGAGAAAGATAAAAACAGCCGGTGACCCCCCCTTAAGCACGGGATTGAGACCACCACAGAAGGGCATCGCGCTCATTGGGCCGCGATCAGTGTGGCAAACACTAAACAAGATTGATAGAAGTCGCAGATATATTAAAAAATAAATAAAAACATAACAATACGCAGAGTCTAGCAACACCCTAGGCGATAGCATATGTCCCTGACCTGAGCTGTCTACCCCTACTACATATACTACTACTGTACCTTACCAAGCTGACTTAGTTCGTCTTGGGGCGTTTTGTGGGTATGTCGAGGAGTGGTTGTGGAATGTTATTGTTCTGTTGTTATAGCTGTGGCTGTGTAATAATCAGGCAAGGTAATGAGGCAAATTATGAGGCTAGACACAGACACACCGACCTATCTTTAGTCCTGCAGGGTTATTCAGTTAAGAGAGTCCAGGGTTAAGGGGACAAGGGCCAGTTTTAGTTTTCTGGACCACTTTCACCCTCATGTTTAGCCCCATTAGTTTTCAGAGGTTAAGATGTTTGCCCCATTAGTTAGTCGATTTTAAGACCTTTCGCTCCATTGCTTCGTCAATATTTAGACCTTTCGTGCTATTTAGGTGTCGATTTTTTCCCTGGCGAACGATAGTGAGCCTGTAATGTTGGAAGAAGCGGCCTTCGGCCGGGAAATTTACAAATTAATATAGAAGGGGGATCTAATGGGTGTTTTTGTTGTTTTTGTTTTAATTTGATGGAAGTCTAGGGAGGAAACTAGAAAAATAATGAATACATACAAAAATCGCTCAAAAAGTGAACCATCCCCACTTAAGAGAGTCCCGGGTTAAGGAGGTAATTCCAGGTATGTTACAGAGCCATTTCCGGTAATCAAGTACTCATTACCCATGGTTTTGCTTTGTCCACCCGCTTTATGGTCCTGTTTTCCTAGCTTGACTCTAATTTTGACATTATTATTCAATTATTTTCTGATTAACGTGTACTGTATGTTATTATGTAATTGTAGTATTTTACTGTTTATATATTTAACGCACTAGAGCGAGTTTTCTTGTAATTGTTTGTATGCGAGTCTGTCTCCGTGAAACTAGATTTATGTAACAGTGTGTGTGTGTGTTTATGTGTGTGTACTTTTGCATTCGTCTAAGTACTGTGCTCTGTGTTTGTGTACACTATATCGTGTTTTGCATGCGCACGTAAGTAATACCCAAATATCATCGTTCCGTACATAATTCAACAAGGAGCAGTTTGTGTGTGTGTGTCTGTCTTTCTGTCTGTGTGTGTGTGTCTGTGTGTGTGTGTCTGTCTCTGTGTGTGTGTGTCTGTCTGTGTGTGTGTGTGTGTGTGTCTGTCTGTGTGTGTGTGTGTGTGTCTGTCTGTGTGTGTGTCTCTGTGTTTGTGTAGACTGTGTGTGTGTCTGTCTGTCTGTCTGTCTGTATGTGTGTGTGTGTGTCTGTCTGTGTCTGTGTGTGTGTCTGTATGTGTGTGTGTGTGTCTGTCTGTGTGCGTGTGTCTGTCTGTGTGTGTGTGTATCTGTGTTTGTGTAGACTGTGTGTGTGTGTGTGTATCTGTCTGTCTGTCTGTCTGTCTGTGTGTGTGTGTGTCTGTGTGTGTGTGTATGTCTGTCTGTGTGTGTGTGTGTGTGTCTCTCTGTGTGTGTATCTGTGTTTGTGTAGACTGTACTTCTCCAAAGTTAATTGTGCCCACAAGTGTGAGTACGAGCTCATTTTGGATCTGTACACCATACTGTTATAACCTTGAAGATAGTAAATCAATGAGTGTGTAACTGTGTGTGTTTATGTGGGACTATAATAATAAATAATAATAAATGATAATTAAAAAAATAATATTGATAATAAAAAGAAATGATAATGAAAATAATAATAAAACTAATAATTATAATAATAATAATAATAATAATAATAATAATAATAATAAACGGTATATTGTTCATGCCAACCGTAGACTGAAAATATACAGTGGCACAGTTTCTATCTTAACTCTAATTACGTATAGCCTACTAACTTATAGTACAAAAGAGGGAAAGAAGGAAATCAACCAACAACAGGTCTAGTGACCCTTCTAGGTTGCTTGTCCTCCAAAACACTGAGGATCAAGTGTCCAAACAGTGGTTTAGAATGGGTAAGGGAACATTGGAAAGGAAACTACTGCCCTGTAACTAATATCCGTGGCAGGATTAGGAAGTTAGTAGGGGACAGATGGGTTAGTATCTGAGGGGGGGATAAAATAAAGTTATTCATTTACAAACGCAGTCAGCCGCGGGTTTGATGCGAGATATTTGTCTAGGCGAAGTTTAAATGAATCAACGGTGATGCAGTCTATAACGTCTCGGGGAAGCCCATTCCACAAGTTGACAACTCGATTGAAGAAGAAATTCTTAGATTCGTGTGATTAAAAAGATTTACCAATAATTTTGCAACCGTTTCCCCGCGTGTAATTAGATTGGTCGATAGTGAAGTACTTACTACAGTTCATATTGTCGATGCCTTTGATGATTTTGAACACTTGAATTAAGTCGCCTCTTAATCTGCGCTGGGTTAAAGGAAATATATTTAATTCTCTAAGACGCTCTTCGTATGGTTTGTTCTTTAGGCTAGGTATCATTTTGGTAACTCTACGTTGAACTCGTTCTAGCTTGTCTATATCTTTTTGGTAATAAGGGCACCAGGATTGAACACAGTATTCCAGAAGAGGGCGGACTAAGGAATTGTAAAGGGTTAGGATAACGTCTTTGAATTTATGCTCAAATGACCTGCCTATAAAGCATGTTTAATGATTACCTTGGATAGAGCTGACATATCTCTTGGGAATTGAATTTTGGTTGTGTTTCTAGTCAGTTAGTCGCTATACTATGTTCACTGTTCACTTGGGATACGTGAAACAATGAATTCAGTTAGTATTTTTTGAAGGAGAAACCAACCTGATGAGGTATCGTCTTCAAAATGTGCTAAGGTACTGCTTTATAGAAAGGTGGTGTTTACATGGACACATTTTCCGAAAAAAATTATGAGCATGTTTTTGTTATTATTATATTTTGTATTATTAATATATATCTATATATTTTATTTATATATATATTTTTCCTGTACTATTTTGGGGCATATTCGAGTTAGAAACGGTAACTGGACAGATGGTAGATTTTGTTAAGTAGCTAACGTGTATATGAAACTTAAATTTTGAAGTTGTCTGACTACAATTGCCCATAACAGTTGACAGAAAGAGAGCTCGTGTGACACTGTCTTAACACATTGTCGGTGGGTTTGATATTAAAAATGGAAAAACGTAATGTATGATTAATTACACACCAAATGACTTGACTTATTGTTGGTTGATTAGGTTCACTATGAAGAGTAGGCCTATGAGACTCACTTGGTATTTCGTGGTCCTGGCACGAATGGGGTTGATCGTGTTACAGTGTCTGACAGCTATCCTGGGAGGGTGGGCTGGAGGGAGTAGTAGTTGGCAGTGTCTGGGGTTTGTGAGGAGGCTCTCACTAAAATATTGTGTTAGTTGTTGGTATCTGCTGCACGATAGGGCTTCTATCCCCAGAGACCGAACGCTTCGGGGTAGTGTGTGTATGACAGCCCTAGAATGATCTTGCAAGCTTCTTTCTGCTTTTTTTCAAGTTGTTCTGTCTGTGTTGAGTTTAATGAGGATACCCATGCTGGGCAGGAATAAGTTGGTTTGGGAAGAATGTACACAAATGTAAGGCCTAGCAACTTAAGATGGCGAAGGAGGTAGAACTTTGTATACACACATTTTAACAACACTATAATAATATGTGGGATTTATAATATATATTGTTGTCGATGATGATTCCTAGTAATATAGTGTGTGGGTGTGTGTGTGTGTGTGTGTGTGTGTGTGTGTGTGTGTGTGTGTGTGTGTGTGTGTGTGTGTGTGTGTGTGTGTGTGTGTGTGTGTGTGTGTGTGTGTGTGTGTGTGTGTGTTAGTACCAACACAGTAAGGCTCCGTACGTAATTCTTGCTTTTATAGCAGCGAGGAGAGTAAGTGTAGTAGTAAATGTGGCAGTAAATGCTGGTCGTCCACTCCCTCAACCTTGTCTAATGGGCCCGTCACAAGTTGATTTTCTGCAACCAACCAATCACCATTCGTACAAGAACCTATAATTATTTGTGAACCTCTAATATTGTTGAAATACCATGATTTGTTCATATGGCGTCTATGCACATTCATAATTTCACTGTACACGAATTCAACATCGATATGGAAAGAGTAAACACAGCAAAGAAAATGGACCATCAGTACTACTCCCAATGGGAGGGACTAGACAATATTTTGTCACACAGCCCCTTTCTTCATGAACATGATATTCCTATAAATCTGATAAACTCCTAACCCGAAATAGCAGAGGAAGTTGCTACAAATACACAACCACACAGGAGAAATACCAACCCGATAATTAATTTGTTGACCTTACTTGCAACAAAGTCTAAGTGTCTCCAACTCTTTGTTTGCAATTGTGGTTGAGCCTGTCTTGATTGTAACTGACAGTGTAAGGACCGCTTTGCTTGCAATTACTTGCAATTATTTGTTTGCAACAGGAACTGCTACTGCACCAATAACCATGTTTGCAAAAGGTTGTGAGACCACATTTTCATCTAGAGTGTTTTAGGTAACAACCTCATATGCAGCATATTGCAACACAAAAGTATGTCCACAATACTAGAGCTGCCATTCTGTGAACTAAAATACATATTTCATTTGATTTTATAATTATATATACATTTCATTTGGTTTTATATATATACAAATGCAACCACCGGGATTTAATTTGCAGATATATTATCTTTCACACTGATTGATATACTGTAGGCCTACATATTTTTTTGCTATGCAAGAAAATAACGAAAAGCATACACCATCTCTGCTCAGATCTATGAGAGTGGTGAGCTTAGACTGCCATCTGCTGATCCCCAAGACCCTATCGGTGCCTACTTTCAAGCCATAAGGGTTATAAACCTACCACTATCCCAATGCGTGGCCACCTTACTTGTCTGTAGTGTGTCATCTGAGAACACCATGCAAACTGCTATGACTACCACCAAAAACATACAACAATATGATATGAAAGACAAACCTATGCTCTGCCTTCATTAATAAACCCTGAACCAAATACTCGGGTAGTAATTTCCCCAGAACATTCGTTAATTTCCAACAATCCTCTCACTTCCAGAATAAGTAGTAAGAGTTACTATCCAGCACTGTTGTGTCTGTTGGTAATAAATCGTAAGTTGCAAGTTTAGTTGCAAACCAGCACTCTACTAGACTCGTCACCTTCAAACAGCCAAGAGGTTTGATGCTACTGACACCTACGAGTGTATCGCCCTTCAATACCCCCCTCCCCCACAAGTTTATGTAATATAAACTATTGCATCTTTCACATTGTAAAACTTAGGAATACAACACTACATATTAAAAGAAGAATTATGAAACAGCTTTCCTCATGAAATGCTCAAGTTGCATGTGATTATACTAACAAAGAACACGTGACCATAATCATAATAATATACATACATGTTCCCCTCTATTTCCGTCCCCAACATCACCCTCAGCACGCGAACATGGGTGACGCGATAATTGTACCTTGACACACACTAAAGGAACATAATCTTGGCATTATAGGATTTATCTAAAAATTCACGTTAAGGGGAGGTATTTAGTTTGTTCCCTAGACCTCCATCAAGCTTAAAATTACACCCCCTTGAGCCCCTTTCAAGATAAATTTGTAAATTTTTCGGTAGAAAAATTTCCCGGCCAAAGGCCGGTTCATCTTAAATTACAGGCTCGCTATCGCTCGCCAGGATAAAATTGACACCTGAATTGCACGAAAGGTCTTAATATGGGGTGAAAGTTCTTAAAATCGCTAAACTAATGGGGCAAACATTTTATAATATCAAAAGCAATGGGGCTAAACATGAGGGAGAAAGAGGTCAAGAAAAAAATCCCTCAAGTGGAGATCTCCCCTTAATGAAGGAGAATTATTATGGTAGTCTGACAACCAAAACATTCTGGTGGAATATGTAGAGAAATAAAACACAACGGATCATAACATAGCATACCAAAACATATTTAAAATGGACATGGGTCGCTTCTCTAGACCCCCTTCTCCCTCATGTTTAGCCCCATTAGTTTTATGATGTTAATATGTTTGTCCCATTATTTTGTCGATTTAAAGACCTCTCGCCCAATTTTGTTGCCAATATTAAGACTTTTCGTGCTATTTAGGTGTCGATTTCTTACTGGCGAACAAGAAAGAGTGAACCAGAATTTTTGGAAGAACCGAAATGTACAAATATATCTAGAAAGGAGATCTAATGGATGTTTTTAAGTTTGATGGAGGTCTAGGGAGGACAATATATATAATATCTACCAAAACCTAAACCCTTCAACAAAGGAAACCAAAACTTACCTTTCCATTCAGTTTTCCAGAGACGTGTGGTAGAGGATGGAGCAACTGACGTGTGGTAGAGGATGGAGCAACTGACGTGTGGTAGAGGATGGAGCAACTGACGTGTGGTAGAGGATGGAGCAACTGACGTGTGGTAGAGGATGGAGCAACTGACGTGTGGTAGAGGATGGAGCAACTGACGTGTGGTAGAGGATGGAGCAACTGACGTGTGGTAGAGGATGGAGCAACTGACGTGTGGTAGAGGATGGAGCAACTGACGTGTGGTAGAGGATGGAGCAACTGACGTGTGGTAGAGGATGGAGCAACTGACGTGTGGTAGAGGATGGAGCAACTGACGTGTGGTAGAGGATGGAGCAACTGACGTGTGGTAGAGGATGGAGCAACTGACGTGTGGTAGAGGATGGAGCAACTGACGTGTGGTAGAGGATGGAGCAACTGACGTGTGGTATGGAGCAACTGACGTGTGGTAGGGGATGGAGCAACTGACGTGTGGTAGGGGATGGAGCAACTGACGTGTGGTAGGGGATGGAGCAACTGACGTGTGGTAGGGGATGGAGCAACTGACGTGTGGTAGGGGATGGAGCAACTGACGTGTGGTAGGGGATGGAGCAACTGACGTTGTAGGGGATGGAGCAACTGACGTGTGGTAGGGGATGGAGCAACTGACGTGTGGTAGGGGATGGAGCAACTGACGTGTGGTAGGGGATGGAGCAACTGACGTGTGGTAGGGGATGGAGCAACTGACGTGTGGTAGGGGATGGAGCAACTGACGTGTGGTAGAGGATGGAGCAACTGACGTGTGGTAGAGGATGGAGCAACTGACGTGTGGTAGAGGATGGAGCAACTGACGTGTGGTAGAGGATGGAGCAACTGACGTGTGGTAGAGGATGGAGCAACTGACGTGTGGTAGAGGATGGAGCAACTGACGTGTGGTAGAGGATGGAGCAACTGACGTGTGGTAGAGGATGGAGCAACTGACGTGTGGTAGAGGATGGAGCAACTGACGTGTGTAGAGGATGGAGCAACTGACGTGTGGTAGAGGATGGAGCAACTGACGTGTGGTAGAGGATGGAGCACTGACGTGTGGTAGAGGATGGAGCAACTGACGTGTGGTAGAGGATGGAGCAACTGACGTGTGGTAGAGGATGGAGCAACTGACGTGTGGTAGAGGATGGAGCAACTGACGTGTGGTAGAGGATGGAGCAACTGACGTGTAGAGGATGGAGCAACTGACGTGTGGTAGAGGATGGAGCAACTGACTTGTAGAGGATGGAGCAACTGACGTGTGGAGGATGGAGCAACTGACGTGTGGTAGAGGATGGAGCAACTGACGTGTGGTAGAGGATGGAGCAACTGACGTGTGGTAGAGGATGGAGCAACTGACGTGTGGTAGAGGATGGAGCAACTGACGTGTGGTAGAGGATGGAGCAACTGACGTGTGGTAGAGGAGGGAGCAACTGACGTGTGGTAGAGGATGGAGCAACTGACGTGTGGTAGAGGATGGAGCAACTGACGTGTGGTAGAGGATGGAGCAACTGACGTGTGGTAGAGGATGGAGCAACTGACGTGTGGTAGAGGATGGAGCAACTGACGTGTGGTAGAGGATGGAGCAACTGACGTGTGGTAGAGGATGGAGCAACTGACGTGTGGTAGAGGATGGAGTAACTGACGTGTGGTAGAGGATGGAGCAACTGACGTGGTAGAGGATGGAGCAACTGACGTGTGGTAGAGGATGGAGCACTGACGTGGTAGAGGATGAGCAACTGACGTTAGAGGATGGAGCAACTGACGTGTGGTAGAGATGGAGCAACTGACGTGTGGTAGAGGATGGAGCAACTGACGTGTGGTAGAGGATGGAGCAACTGACGTGTGGTAGAGGATGGAGCAACTGACGTGTGGTAGAGGATGGAGCAACTGACGTGTGGTAGAGGATGGAGCAACTGACGTGTGGTAGAGGATGGAGCAACTGACGTGTGGTAGAGGATGGAGCAACTGAAAATAAGTGAAAACTAAAGAATAATAAATATGAACTAACGATTAGAATATAATTATAGGACAACATTTCTGACCCATGAACGTAATAGGAGTTAGTTAGGAAAGCAGCTAAGTAAATAATCCAGTATACTTTGATCTATTCATTATAAGTAGACCAAACATCTTGACCACTAAGAGTCAGTCAGGGAAAGGGTATGAAAATGTACAGCCCATTTGTTCCAGGCCTTTGTGAGTTACAAAGATTAGGGATTACACTACCTGGCCTACTTATACAGAATGAACTATATTAGACATAAATGCAAACGGCCTTCTAAAAGCCTGACCCACGCTTTATCACACAGAACATAAGACCATTTGTATATCAGGTATTTATTTTCCGGATTAATACTCTCTCGTCCAACGTACTGGGGGTTGTTATGATATTTCATTTTATTAATATTATTAAACAAAAATACCTCTCGGCCCCCTTCCAAGCTAAATGTGTACATGTTTTACCAGAAAAGTGCTCGCTATCGCTCGCCCTGAAAAATGAAACACTTAAATAGGTTGTGGTGTTTTAAGATTGCCAGCTGATGAGAGTAATCGTCTTAGAATCTCCAAATGATTTCAGTGAAACAGTGAGTGTCTATAGATTGAGCTAATCTAACGCAAGACAATGAGTGTCTTCTTAGCCTTATTTGGTCGGAGGGGGGTCTTTTTGGATCTCCATTGCTTATCTCTATTAGTTTGGAAATTATATAATGTTTCACCCGTTAGTTTGGCGATAAAAATACGCTTCACCCCATACAGGTGTCGATTTTTTCTTGGAGTGTGATAGCGAACCTGTAATTTAGAAGCAATCGGTCTTTAGTCGGGACATTTTGCTATAGAAACATTTACAAATTTATATGGGTGGGCACATGGCACGTCTGGGAACGCACTTTGGTTAACGTAGGGGACAAACTAAAATGCATTGCTCGAAAAGGGTAAAATAAGTTAATTCCTTAATAATATTTAAGAAAAATATTACAATGATCCTAAAGACGTCAGACCAGATAGTGTTAATGTATTATTTATTGGGTACTCATATATAAACACCTCTACTTGATCTCTGGTAAATAATAAAAACAATACAAACCGAGGCAACTCAAATACATAAAACAAAGATTGGCTTAAGTTACAGTTTGGAAATTAATATGACTAAAATGTGTGAACAAAATATCAATGTTCTTGCAGGATAATGGGACGACCTCTTTTTAATTCTGTATATTTCATGTATGCCTTCATTTTAGATTGATTCTGGATACTATTAGAAGATTATATTCAGTTTCAGAAGGGCCTCCAGTAATTAACAGGCTTCGAACTACCTCCCTTAACCCTTTTTACTACCACACATCTTTCTTAAACTGCACAAAATCCTCTGTATATAGCTAGAATGAAATTAAACATCCGTCTTCGGTATAGAAAGGGTTAAATCATGACAATATTGATATTTCTTGTCTTATGTGACGTCCATAGATAATATTTAATCTTCGCTATCCTAATATATAACCACCATTCTCTTCTGAGTGCTATAGCTACTTTAGACCAAAGGCATAAATATATGAATCAAATAAAAGTGTCAAGAAGAATATCAGGAAGAAAACTATTGAAAAAAAAAACATAGTACACGAAAATGAGATGCCATAGGTCCAGTGTTTAACCCTTTTTGTACCGGTGCCGTCCTTTGAACTTTATGCTGGCTACTATTAAACGATTGTATTCAGTTTACAAAGGGCCTCCAGCAATCAAAAGGCTTCGAACTATCTCACTTGCACTTTTTACTACCACAGATCTTTGTTAAACTGCACACAATTATCTAAATATAGCCATAATTAAATTTACACAACGATGCCGGTACAGAAGGGGTTAATATGTAGTATTTATGTGTGTTCTTGTTTGGCTTCAGTGTCAATATATCTGCCTTTCTGTCTGCAGGATAAGGGAATTTTAATGAAAGTTTCGCTTTGGTAATTTGCAATCAGGATCTATTGACTCGAGAGAGACGTGATGAAATTGAATTTAAGTTTTGCCTAAATTGAATTGATTCCTCATGAACCGGTATGTCGCAGAAATGCATTATAATCCTATCTCTGCTGCTGTGTGTGCGTATGTTTGTCCACGGGTGTAGCTTTGTGTGTGCGTATGTGTGTCCACGGGTGTAGCTTTGTGTGTGCGTATGTTTGTCCACGGGTGTAGCTTT
This sequence comes from Paralithodes platypus, assembly GCA_032716605.1. Lineage (NCBI taxonomy): Eukaryota > Metazoa > Arthropoda > Malacostraca > Decapoda > Lithodidae > Paralithodes > Paralithodes platypus. Next base: position 134,905,814 of record CM064487.1, read on the forward strand.
GTGTGTGCGTATGTTTGTCCATGGGTGTAGCTCTGTGTACGGGTGTAGCTTTGTGTGTGCGTATGTTTGTCCACGGGTGTAGCTTTGTGTGTGCGTATGTTTGTCCACGGGTGTAGCTTTGTGTGTGCGTATGTTTATCCACGGGTGTAGCTTTGTGTGTGCGTATGTTTGTCCACGGGTGTAGCTCTGTGTACGGGTGTAGCTTTGTGTGTGCGTATGTTTGTTCACGGGTGTAGCTTTGTGTGTGCGTATGTTTGTCCACGGGTGTAGCTTTGTGTGTGCGTATGTTTGTTCACGGGTGTAGCTTTGTGTGTGCGTATGTTTGTCCACGGGTGTAGCTTTGTGTGTGCGTATGTTTGTCCACGGGTGTAGCTTTGTGTGTGCGTATGTTTGTCCACGGGTGTAGATATGTGAGTGCGTATGTTTGTTTATGTTTGTTTGTGTGTCTTTGAGCTTGTGTGTGTGTTTGTGCGTGCCTATGTGTGTATGAGTGCGTGTAGTCGCGTGGGCGTGCTTACCACAGAACAAACTCATCAAAAAGAAAGAGAAAAACGAAAAAGAATATATAACGAAGGAAGGGGGCCAGGCACTCGAGCACTCATGACCCTTGACACATTGATTCCTAATGAACCCCGCAAGAGTCAGAGGCGGCGAAATACTGAGGATTTTAACCCCTTCTGTACCGGCGACGTCCTCTGAAGTGTATTCTAGCTATATTTAGACGATTTGTGCAGTTTGAGAAATATCTGTTGTAGTAAGAAGGGATAATTGAGATAGTTCTATTGCACTAGACATATCGAAAGCCTTCGATAGAGTCTGGCACAAATCTTTAATTTCTAAACTACCCTCCTTCGATTTCTATCCCTCCATCTTTGCATTTGTCTCTAATTTCCTTTCCGGCCGTTCCATAGCCGCGGTTGTGGACGGCCATTGTTCACTTCCTCACCCTATAAACTCCGGTGTTCCTTAGGGCTCTGTCCTATCTCCTATTCCCTTTCTAATTTTTAAAAATTATCTCCTCAGCTGTACCTCAATTCCCATCCATTCATACGCAGATGACTCAACCTTACACTACTCCATTAGTTTTTCAGACCGCCCCAGCCAGCAATCCCTCAACGACAAACGTAATGAAGCCATAGAACTCTTAAATTCTGATCTAAATACTATCCCCAATTGGGGCAGAGAAAACCTTGTTGCCTTTAATGCCTGCAAAACCCAATTTCTCCATCTATCTACCCGTACGGAACTCCCAGCGGAGTATCCCATATTCTTCAACAATACAAAAATCAATCCTTCATCTTCTCTCAATATTCTTGGTGTCTCTTTTTCTTCTGCTCTCAGTTGGAAGGACCATATTACCAATCTTGCTAAGGCAGCCTCCCAGAAGCTGGGTGTGCTCAACTGCCTTAGGGGGTTCTTTTCCCCTGCACAGCTTCTTGCTCTGTACAGGGGCATAGTGCGTCCTTGTATTGAGTATTGTTCACATGTGTGGGGAGGTTCCTCTCACACCGCTCTCCTAGATAAAGTTGAAAGGAAGGCCTTTCGTATCATTAACTCCCGTCCACTCACCAACTCTCTGCAATCTCTCTCTCTCTCTCCGCCGCAATGTTGCATCTCTCTCGCTATTCTATCGCTACTATAATAATCAGTGTTCCTCAGAGCTTTCCCAATGTATACCACCTCCTTTACGTAGGGCACGTGGTACCCGTCTTGCAACTCAATCCCATCCCTACTCTGTGCAACTCTCCAACCCAAGAGTGAAACGTTACTCTCAAACTTTCTTCTACTCAACAGCTGAGCTCTGGAACTCTCTCCCAGAATCAGTCTTTCCCTCTTCCTGTGACTTAAATTGCTTCAAACTCCGTGTATCCAGGCATTTTGGCTCGAACGTCCCTTGTTTTTGGCCCTGTCACTCCTTCAACTATAGGGGAGGCACTCGCTACAGGCAGTTCTGCCTTTTGCCTCCCTCAATCACATAGAAAAAAACATTATTTGGTGGATGCCCTATTTAAACTGAAAACAATCGTCTAACAGTAGCCAGAGTAAGGTTAAACGGATGTCACCGGTACAGAAGAGTTTAAGGTTTGTCCTTTAAATGCTATGTCTGGACCTGGAGAGTAGGCGATGGAAGGGAAGGAGAGAGAGAGAGAGAGAGAGAGAGAGAGAGAGAGAGAGAGAGAGAGAGAGAGAGAGAGAGAGAGAGAGAGAGAGAGAGGTTAATTAAACAAAGTAAAAACAATTTTGGAATTACATGGTGCGAATCAAAGCAAGACTAAACCTTGTCTCTTCACCTGAGGAATCCCGTCTCCTGATTGGCGGACGGAATTACTCCTTTAACAATAATAAGAAACAGACTCGTTAATCACTTGGAGGAAAATAAAATACTAAAAGACACACAATATGGTTTTCTCAAAAAACGTTCCTGCTTAACAAACCTTTTAGACTTCTTCCATGACATCCTAAATCTATATGACTAAAGTAAAGCTGTAGATATTATATACTTAGATTTCCAGAAAGCCTTTGATAAAGTTCCACACAGACGGTTAGTGATAAAATTAAAAGCACATGGAATACAAGGCGGCGTTCTACAGCGGCTAGAAAATTGGCTTAGTGAAAGGAAGCAAAGAGTAGTTATTAATGGTGAAGCATCAACGTGGACCAATGTAACTAGTGGTGTACCTCAAGGATCAGTGCTGGGGCCAGTCCTTTTCCTAATTTACATTAACGACATAGATGAGGGTCTCACCTGTACAATCTCAAAGTTTGCAGATGACACAAAAATCACAAATACCGTACTGACAAATGAACATGAAGATATGCAAAACAATCTAAACAAGCTTTCACAATGGGCTAAAATCTGTAAAATGTGCTAAAAATGAAGATAAGCGTAAAGTACTTCATATCGGATACTGCAATGAAAAAGCAGACTACTCGTTGAATGGCACCCAGCTAAAGAGTGTAGACAGATAAACCGATTTAGGAGTAACAATATCCAGTAACTTAAAACCAAGTCAACATTGTGCTTAAGTTGTTAAGAAGGCAAACAAAATTATAGGTTTCATAGGTAGATAATTTGAACATAAATCAAAAGACATTATCCTCACCCTTTACAATTCATTAGTCCGCCAACTTTTGCAATACTGCGTTCAGTTCTGGTGCCCTTAATACCAAAAAGATATAGACAAATTAGAACGAGTTCAACGTAGAGTTACCAAGATGATGCCCTTTCTTCGGAACAAACCATACGAGGAACGTCTTAAAGAAGTAAATTTATATTCATTAACCAAGCGCAGATTGAGAGGTGACCTTATTCTAGTGTTCAAGATCATTAATGGCATCGACAACATGAACTGTAATAAATATTTTACAAATAACCGATCAAATTACATGCGGGGAAATGGCTGCAAAATCATTGGTAAATCATTCAACTCTAATGAATCCAAGAATTTCTTCTTCAATCGAGTCGTAAACTTGTGGAATGGGCTTCCCCGAGATGTCATAGACTGCAACACCGTTGATTCCTTGAAAGTTCGCCTAGACAAGCACCTTGACAGCATTTGTAATTGAATAAATATTTTCTTTAGTAGTGTTTGTTCAATAACCTAATAGATCTTAATATAATTTCCCCTGCCATGAACTAAGCCACAGGGCAGCACTTCCTTCTCACATCTTTCCCACATTCTCTCCGAAATACTGTTGCAACACTTGGAGCAGCAGTGTTTTGGAGGGCAAGTAAGCTCGAGGGGTCGCATTATCTGTTGTTACTTGTTTTCCTTTATACTCTTTGGTACTCCTTTGTACTCCTTTGTACTCTCATCTATTAGCCGAAAAAAAAAATCTTTTCATTTTCTCGCCCTTTATCTAGCAATTAGTTCACTGAAGCATTAAAATTCGTAATTATCAGCAGAAAAGTACTGAATACAGGTTTAAAAAAATATTAGTCGACTTTTTTATTATTCAGCGTAGATAAACTGATAAGCGTCCTTTTATAATTAAGCTTTGCTATTGATAAAACATGTTCAATAGAAACAAATTTGAACCTATAGGATTATAATTTGTATAAAGATCATAATAAACTTCTGGCATATATTTATATTAAACATATTAATTATTGGGTCATACCATCCTTTATTTAATGTTTCTAGTATGCACACCTACACCTGTATATCTTACTAATACATACCAATTATATATACCGGTATACAGGGTGTTTGAAAAGACAATCGAAATTACAAGGCATAATATACAATGAAGAAGAAGTACTAACATATAAATAACTAATGTACAATAATGTACCAATAGACATTTTTTAATTTTAAATGAATCCAAACCCATACCATAGACGAAAATAGGCGGGAATTGTCCGAACACAGATCCACTTCTCCCCAACCACAAAACATTCATATGCACACCATCAAACCAGTGTCAACATAAAAACAGGGAGATTATTATACAGTATATATAATATATATACTGTATATCTTCCTATTTTTGTGTTGACACTGGTTTGATGGTGTGCGTACGTATGTTATGTGGTTGGGGAGAAGTGGATCTGTGTTCGGACAATTCCCGCCTATTTTCGTCTTTGGTATGGGTTTGGAGTGTGTATATATATATATATATATATATATATATATATATATATATATATATATATCTATTGCCAGACGCCTTACTCCTCTTTACGAGGGTGGCCACACACAAAATGCCCCCAAGCAGACCTAACCCCTGTGAGAAGGACAATCCGTGCCAGTTTACTGAAGGAATTACAGGATTGACCACTCAACTTAGGGTCTGTCTAACTCCGAGGCCTTCTATGTATATTTTTAGCACATTTTAGTCCATCCACTAACCTGCTTCACCCTTAGGTGAGCAGTACGGATTTGTATAAGGTTTACTCCCCTAGACAGGTTGCCGACCAAGGCTGACGAGTTCCATCCACCCGGATATATATATACACTAGGTATATACAAGAAAGGGCTCCTAATGCCTTGGAGGACAAAGAGCCCTGGTCTATGTCACTCTCAGTGTATAACACACACACACACACGCTTTGGTATTCCTGGCCCTCGGTGCACCATCACGTCTATCCCCTGAGCTCCGGTGCACTCTCTCATCTCTTTTCAGTTGCTCTCGCTTCCATTCCAGTGAGTCTTTGTTATGTTTAAGAGGTGTTAAAGCAACTAAGACGTATTTCAGATAATTAGAGTGCATTAGGAGATTTTTTTATTTTTATATCTCTGTAATTTTTAGGATACTGGTGTCTGGTCCTATAAGTGAATACATTTGGGCTCCCAGACTTTTTAGAGGTTATATATTATCAAAATTAAATAGCTTTTGTTTGTGGGAGGCTTTAGTTAGTTTATGCTTTCCGTGTTCTTCCATGTGGGCTGCACACGTCGGCCTTTTGGGTTGTGTGCGGACTAGCAACATTCTCACTGGTGAGGGGTTTGTCAAGTTTCCAACGTCCTTGTGAGGTTATTTATTCGATGACGTTTTGATGTCTGACATCCAGGAGTCCTCTCTGTGCTGCCGGGTGCCATGTGGGTCATCATGGTATGGTATATTGATTAAAACTGACTTCGCCCCTGCCCTGAGATAGCCTAAATTTGAGTGCCTCTGCATGAGGATATTTTGTGTTAGAAGCTTATTTATTTATGCATTTTTGCAATATATCTATATGTACATGTATTTATTGATGTTATACCCTATTTTTGCACAATATGTGACACACATTTCGTAGGCTCAAAATGGGTCATTCTGAAATTGCCTTCCGCATTTGGTATAACTCCAATTGCTGGGCGCACTGCGTATAGCTCTATTCAAGGACCGCATCGTCGGGGCCTATCTCTTGCTTCTTTCTTGGGCGATTGGCGTTTATCATATCGTGACCACCTTGTGTTAGTGTTTGGGAGGGTGGCCTATTTCCTCGTGGGAGTTTTCCATCTGGCCATTTGATCCCTTTTTGCTTCTTCATAGACCTCCGATGGCTAAACTTAGATAGCCTAGGTCGGAAGTTCAAATCGGAATCTCGAGTGCGTCTTCTGGCATTTCGTCTCAATTGATGTAGTTCTCGTAAACAGCTATCACCTTAGGTTACTGACCTAATATACCCGGTTGTGCTGGTCATGCCACGAACTGCTCCAACGTTTAAAGGGTCGTGACAAATGTCTGATAACCTAATAAACCCGTTAGTGCATCGCACTTCATCGGACCTGAAGGTGATGTTTGTCTCAGCAGGGGTGCTAGCCAGGTACTGAACAGTGTTGGATAGATGCCAAGTGGTGCTGGTACTACAGCTTGGGGTGCTGAGTAGGTCCTGAGATGTTCTAGCAAGGTATTGAGATTCTGGGGGTCCTACTTGACTGATGGTTTTGTCAGGGCTCTAAAAAGAGGTTTTGCCAGTCTGGAGGTGGGTAGTAGATAGGTCATTCTTACTCTGAGCTGTGTTGTGACACACTCGGGCAGCCTGGGTGGTTTGTGTCTCCTTCTTAGACGACAAGGGCCGAGATGATGAATTTTTTCATTCTCTAATGGGATATCAATATATACAGTATATGAGAGTAAAGTCAGGTACACATGCTGTGATATTATCACAGTTCTCATTTCTATGTCTTTCCAGTTTGGAACCAGTGGTGGTCGAGTTACTGAATACTTGGTGAACAAAGGCACCAGTGTGCGAGAAATCTGCCCACCCGTCTCTCCACGACCGAGAATGAAAAGCAGGAACAGTCAGTTTTGATTCCACGATTATTTATTATGAGTTAGGCCATAGCCGCATATGGAATGTAGAATTGTCTAGTTTGTTAACTCAAAAAGTAATAGAACATTCGTTTGTTCTCCCTTTCATGCATACATTTTCGATACTTTCAATTGAAAATCTACTTTCATCCAATACTCTGACATATAATTAATTCCCAACCTTCTATGATTACCTACATGTTAATATACTCTCATATTCCCTTATCTCCAGTAGAGCTCCAACCATCTCACCTTGTGATCATTATATTCCCTCACTCAGTATACTGTACCTGTTGTATTTCACTATGTCTCCCTCTGTATATGTTTAGGACCCCTCATGCATTACTTAGCACATCCATATTCTAGTTATCCTACTCTTGGCTATTCACCATTATACCAGAAAGGTGATTTATAGAGTCACACTTATGTATTACTCATGGCTTATTAGAGTCTTGGTGGTGTAATGGTTAAGGTGTCTAAAAATGTGTGTGTGATAACCCAGGTTCGAATCCCGGTGGATCACAAATATGCTTACATTAATTTCATTGGAGGTGTTTGGTGGTGTGATGAAATTAATAAAAAATAGATTAAGAAATCCATTACATCAATAACAGGGATAGATAAAATCAACAAACTTAATAAGCCAGCAAACACATACACACACACACACACACACATGAATATACACACACACAAACTCACTCACACACTCACACTCACACTCTCTCTCTCTCTCTTTGTGTGTGTAGAGGTGTGTGTGCGTGTGAGTGTGTGAAATAACGAAGTAATTATCTTTACGATTAATTATTAATCTTTCGTCTCCCTGACAATATATTTATTCAAGCATAAAGTACCGTAATCAACAGATATAAAGTACTGAATAAGATATTTTATATATATTTATTTTTCATTGCTCATTTAAATTCAGGTAAATATGTGGTCTTTCTCAGCACCAAACATTTCCGGTAAAACAAACAATTAAACCAAACCAATTGATAGCCTAGAGGCCCTATAAACGATAGGGATTAGAGGGAACATTGCAATGTCTTAGTCTTTGAGATTCAGTATTTATTTGAAATTTGCATTAACTGTAGTATCAAGACTAGTGTGTACTGTGTTTAAAAATATATTTAAAAAAAATCTACGGAACATTATCTCCCTGATAAGCTTAGTAATATTGTTTGTCTTTATATTACTATAGGAAGCTATTAGTTATGTTCTGCATTATTCACAATGAAGTTATTTCATAAGTGAATTCGAAAAAGTCATGTAAACAATTCATGGTTCTTCCATACATACGATCTTAGTTAAGGGGGGTGGCCTGCTTTTTGTTATGTCTGTCCTTTTCTCTCTTTCTCTGGCTTGTATCCATTCGGCCCCATTCAGCCAACTATTTTAAGACGTTTATCCCCATCTAGGTGTCGATTTCTTCCTGGCGAGCGATAGCGAGCCAGCATTATATGAAGAAATCCGGCTTCGCCGGAGAAATTTTTCTATCGAAAAATGTACAAATTTAGCCTGCTGTCAAACAAAAATAAATAATATGCTGGCTCGCTACCGCTCACCAGTAAAACATTGACACCTGGATGGGGATAAACGTCTTAAAACAGTAGGCTGAATGGGGCCAAATGCATACAAGCCAGAGAAAGATAGAAAAGAACAGAACGAAAACAGGTCACCCCCTTTTTTTTTTTTTTTTTTTTTTTTCTATGTGATTGAGGGAGGCAAAAGGCATAACTGCCTATAGCGAGTGCCTCCCCCATAGTTGAAAGAGTGACAGGGCCAAAATCAAGGGACGTTCGAGCCAAAGGGCAGATGGGCCGTTTTGGGGGGGCTATTAATTCATTTATTCCTGTAATTCTTAGTTTCCTCGCTAGACCTCCATCAAGCTTAGAAATACACCCTTAGACCCCCCCCCCCCTTTCAAGATAAACTTGTACATTTTTCGGTAGAAAACGGAATAAAATCGACACCTAAATGGCACGAAAGGTCTTAAAATTGACAACGAAATGGGGCGAAAGGTCTTAAAATTGCCAAACTAATGGGCCGAACGTCATATAATCTCAAAACAAATGGGGCTTAACATGAGGGAGAAAGGGGACTAGAAAAACGACCCAACTCCCCTTAACTCCTGTCACTTACCAATTATCTCACTTCTTCCATTCCTGGTTAATCTCCCATAATGTCTAATTGCCGACTTATGAGTTTCATTCTATAAGGAAGTTGGAGCTGTAGACGATATTTACCAGAATTTACAGCTAAAATACGGTCGTAGTACATTTAAAAATACATAAAACCTAATTCAACATACCATTTATCCATCAGAAACATACACTATTTTTGCATTTGTATTTAATATCGAGATTCACGGCTCCAACTTCCTTATAGCCTGAAAATCGCAAGTGGTCAATTCACCTTCGTACTCCTCTTTCTAGCCACTCACATATTTGTCATGCTTTTCATGTGGCCATACCATCAGACAACATAATAATAAATAAACATAAATTCAGCACATTTCTTCGCTCCACACACCTCCCACATCACCATTTGCTTTTCGTTAAGGGGAGATTTCCACTTGAGGGATTTTTTTCTTGACTCCTTTCTCCCTCATGTTTAGCCCCATTGTTTTTCTAATTTTAAGACGTTTGCCCCATTATTTTGACGATTTTAAGAACTTTCAACCCATTTCTGTCAATTTTAAGACCTTTCGTGCCATTTAGGTGTCGGTTTTATCCTGGCGAGCGATAGCGGCCCTGTAATTTAAGAGGCCCCGGCTTTCAGCCCGGACATTTTTCTACCGAAAAATGTACAAATTTATCTTGAAAGGGGCTCAAGGGGGTGTAATCTTAAGCTTGAAGGATATCTAGGGACCAAACTAAAAACCTCATCCTTAAGGGAGGTCACCGGCTTTGTTTTTATCTTTCTCTCCTTTTCTCTCTTTCCCTGGCTTGTATTCATTCGACCCCATTCAGCCAACTTTTTTAAAACGTTTATCCCCAACCAGGTGTCGATTTATTCCTGGCAAGCGATAGAGAGCCAGCATTCTATGGAGAAATCCGGCTTCGCCGGAGATATTTGTCTATCGAAAAATTTACAAATTTTGCTTGCTTTCAAAACAAAAATATATATACTGGCTTGTTACCGCTCGCCAGGAAAATATTGACACCTGGATGAGGGTAAACGTCTTAAAACAGTATGCTGAATGGGGCCGAATGGATACAAGCCAAAGAGAGAGGGAGAAAAAAAAAAAAAAAAAAAAGGGCGAGGTGGGCTCCCTTAAGACTGTTCACATTCTACCCACAACATTAATTAATGACTGGCACCCATATATACTGCAATATACTGCAATATACTGCAATATCGTTCACACTATTACTCTCCTATGTAATCGCCTTACTGTTTCCTTGTTCTCACTATAGGTAGCGCCAGCGAACTTGACAATAATCTTGAACCCTTAACGTCTTATAACTCGAAATGGGTGAAAGCAATCGGGCTGACGTTTCTATCATTTGGGAAGAGTCCACCAGAAAATAGGTGTGGCTATTTACAGCCAGTTTGCTCTAGGCCCTTTTGAGTTACAGAGAGGTCAGGGATCAAGCTTATTGTCAAGTTCATTGGCGCTACCTATAGTACGTAATTTCACTAACTTCGAGAGAAAATTACCCATAATTGCTAGAAATTATCATTCGTGCATTAAGTTATAAAGATTCATTAACTAAGTTGAGGTGTGTCGACATTTGTCATCCACATTTAAACAAGCAAATAAACGGAAATGTGTAGTGAATGAGAACATATTTACACAGACAAAAGACAACAAGCAGACAAAACTAAATACAAAACATCTATCTATCTATATACAAAACATCTATCTATCTATATACAAAACATCTATCTATCTATATACTCAGCCCCAATTCCCACTTTTCCTTTTTTTTTTAAGGCATGTAAACACGCACAGAACCCCACTACAAACACGCCACACACACACACACGTACACGACCGAGATCAAAGCCCAGGAAATGTGGCTATAAATCATTCCGTCAAATATGGCCACACGAAGGTCCCTCGTTGGTTCTGTGTTGTGTGTTGTAGGGATTATTTCGCAGGTCCATATAAATACGATATTAAATTTAGCAACACATATACACACACAAAGACACATATACACACACAAAGACACACAGCATCATACAAGTATACGTTAAGAGGGAGATGGGCGTATATATTTGCTAATTGTGTTATCTTTTTTAATATAGTTTAGTTTCCCCCCTAGACGTCTATCAACCTGTAAAAAAATCACCCACTAGACCCTCCCCCCTCAAGATAAATTTGTAAATTTTTCGGTAGAAAAATGTCCCGGCCGAAGGCCAATTCCTCTTAAAATAATTAGGCTCGCTATCGCTCGCCAGGAAAAAATCGACACCTAAATGGCACGAAAGGTCTTAAAATTGACAACGAAATGGGGCGAAACGTGTTAAAATCGCCAAACTAATGGGCCGAACGTCTTATCATCTCAAAATAAATGGGGCTAAACACAAGGGAGAAAGGGGACCAGAAAACCGGCCCATCTCCCCTTAATATAAATCCTCTCTATGTGTCTTTCAATATTATAATCGCAATATATAATTGGTCCACCGTGTACACATGGGCTAATCTAATTTACAGAAGCTACACATAAACAAACACACATAAAACATACAAACAATAACACACACAAGGCATACAAACTCATAATACAAACACATAAAACATAAAACATACAAACAATAACACACATAAGGCATACAAACTCATAACACAAACACATAAAACATAAAACATACAAACAATAACACACATAAGGCATACAAACTCATAACACAAACACATAAAACATACAAACAATAACACACATAAGGCATACAAACTCATAACACAAACACATAAAACATACAAACAATAACACACATAAGGCATACAAACTCATAACACAAACACATAAAACATACAAACAATAACACACATAAGGCATACAAACTCATAACACAAACACATAAAACATACAAACAATAACACACATAAGGCATACAAACTCATAACACAAACACATAAAACATACAAATAGATGCACACATTTGAGAGCGAATAAAATAAAATATGACTAAAATGAATTGTTCATTAATCTTTTGGCGGTACAGCGACCGAATGTAAGTTTCCTTTTGCTTCAGGGTGCAGTGTGCAATAGTTGACAGAAACGCTAGAAATACTCACAAACATACTCTACATAATCTCTCTCTCTCTCTCTCTCTCTCTCTCTCTCTCTCTCTCTCTCTCTCTCTCTCTCTCTCTCTCTCTCTCGGAGAGTCCATATTAAAGTCATTATGGAAATCAACTCCTATTCAGTGTTTTAGTATGGGGATTGCCTGGAGGTGTTCCATACTCTTTATTATTTATTTATCATACTGCTGGCTTTTGACATGCCATACACACAGACAGGCACGCATATATATTATAAAATAGACGCACACATACACATATACTCTTATAAACAAGGCCGAGGTTCTCTCTACTGGTTAAGTGCTGTGTGTTTTAGTGATGACTTCTGAAGTTTATACACATACGATTAAAGATAACAAATGCACATACACACGGAAACACAGACATAAAAAAAAATACACACACACATACATAAATAAACATATGCATAAACACAACACAAGCTAGAACACACATAACACATAAACACTCCTTCCTACCTACTGCACCTCTTATCCTCTTCCTTTAATTCCATACCGGAGATTCGAGAGTATACCGCCAGAAATATGGCTATAAATCATTCTATCCTCTGCTGGGTGACACGACCAAGCTTCTCTGTGTTCTTGTTATTCTCCGTGGGTCTTTGGTGTCAAAGGTTCAGCTTCACAGTTAATCTTCGAGCCTTCTCTTATCGTTCCAGTGTGACACCGATGGACACAGACATCAGAGCCGATCTGTTGTTATTTAGATCAGCTCAAATACTCGTACATCAGGCCTATTGGATCTTATATTCTTTTTGGGAAGAGTATATATATATACTATATGTATATATATATATATATTTTTTTTTTTTTTTTTTTTTTTCTATATTCCAACTTACTTCCTCTCGGGCATAGGCTGAGAGCCTTAACATTCACCGCTTTACAATGAACAGTGAAGCCCGTGAGGTCTTGTTCCAGTCTAGGGAGTGAGACATGTGAAGCACGTAGAGTACAACGAGCACCTGCCATCTTGCCTTCACATGAGACACGTGCTCACTCATGGCCCGAAACGACCCCATCTCTGAAGCCATCTCGTTCCCGTGCTTCACTGTCTCACCCATTTCACACTTACACACACACAACGCCACCTGTTGAGCAGATAACTCACCAGGCATTGCACCCCTATAGCATATTTTGAATATGGGAATATTCATACAGTGCTATTTAATCAGGGAACAATGAGGGTATTTTATTGACGTTTCGGTGGGCTTGTGGTAATGCACTGATACCAGGTACAGCACAAATTCCATCCCAATAATATCTTCCCATTGATACATCGGGATTTGAACCCGGGACCTTTGGATTACCAGGCCAGTGGCAAGACCACTCCACCACACCTCCCCTATATATATATATATATATATATATATACTGTATATACAGTATATATATAATATTATATATACTGTATATGTGTGTGTGTGTGTGTGTGTGTATGCTTCTGTGTGTGTGTGTGTGTGTGTGTGTGTGTGTTTGTAACAATACTACTACTAATAATAATCGGTTTATTTCGAGGCGGCAGTCAGTGAGGCCGAAATTACAAAGACTTAACCTGAATCTTATCCTAAGGGATGAACAGACTGATCCTGGCTGCTAACGAGGGCATCTACATACTCCCAAGGGATTAGAGCACAATGCAAGCCTAGTTATCTCCCTATTATTCATTCATGAGGTTACCAGACTAATTGATGACAACAATACAACATGCACACTAAATACCATAAACAAACATTAACGCCCTCAGACGCACTCACAAACCCATACACATAATCATCTCTTTGTGTTTACTATGCTGCATGAAGGAGACAAAAGGCCAAGCTGCCTGTAGAAAGTGACCCCCCCCCCCCCCCCTCCCAAAGTTGAAACAGTGATAGGGAGCCAAATTCAAGGTACTTTAGAGTCAGATCGTCTAGACCTGCGCAGCTTGAAGCAGTTTAAGTTATAGGAGGGAAAAACAGATTGAGGGAAAGAGTTCCTGAGCTTACTTGTTGAGTATTAGAACATTTGGGAATATCAGTTCTCTCCTGTGTTAGTAAGTTGGACATAACAAGGGTGGTAATGTGTTGACCTCTACTCTCTGAGAAATCTCTGAAGAACACTGGATATTGTAATAGTGGTAGAGGAGTGAGGGAGTACCAAAACTGCGGCGTGTAGAGAGAGATTATAGGAAATTAGTAAGAAGAGATGATTTGAGGAGACAAAATACTTTTGGCTCTACCCATTCGAGAAGTGCGGTATGGGTGGAACCGCCCCACACATGCAAACAATACTCAATACATGGGTGAACTGTGCCCCTGTAAAGAGCAAGAAGCTGTGCGGGGGTGGAGAACCCACACAGATAGTTGAGCACATCTAGCTTTTGGAAAGCTCTCTTAGCAAGAGTGGTAATATGATCTTTCCAAGAAAGGTCAGAAGAAACAAATACACCTAGAATATTGAGAGAAGATGAAGGGTTGATTTGTGCATTATTAAAGAGTAAGGGATAGTCGTGTGGAAGATTGTGATGGGTAGATAGATGAAGACATTGGGTTTTGGAAGCATTCTAAGTAAAAAGATTTTCTCTGCCCAAATCTGAATTAGGTGACAAGCGGGCGATAGCCTCATCATGTGAATTTTGGAGTACTTGTATGGAAGGTCATTGTGCAAAACTAGTTGAATAGTGTAAGGTAGAGTCATCAGCATATGAAGGGATAGGACTAGAGGTGCAGTTGAGAAGATCATTAATGAATACTAGAAAGAGAACAGGAGACGGGACAGAACCCTGAGGAATACCTGAGGTGATAGGTTGAAAAAGTGAGTGATGACCATTCACAACCGCCGTCATGGTAAGGACAGACAATAATTTAGAGATAATGGCACAGTTACAGAAAGAAAAACTGAAGGAGGGTAGTTTAGAAAATAGTAATTTGAGCTAGTCTCTATCGAAGGTCTTCACTGTGTCAAGTGCAATAGAAAAGGTCTCACCAAAGTCCCAAAAGGATGATGACCAAGAGTTAGTTAGATCAAAAAGGAGATCACTAGTAGAGCAGCCCTGAAGAAAACTATACTGGTGATCTGTAAGTAGATTATAAACAGACAAATGCTTAAGAAATGTTGAATTAAAAATAGATAAAAACACTTTAGATATGCAAGAAATTAGAGCAATTGGATGATAGTTGGAGAGTTGCGAGCAGTCACCCTCTTTGGGACAGGTTGAATAAGAGTAAACTTCCAGCAAGAAGGGCAGATGTTAGAGGAAAGACAGAGACAGAAGAGTATGCCTTGACAAAGAAGTCAGCACGGAGGAACAGTGTTTGAGTACAATAGGAGGAACACAATATGGTTAATTCACCTTCATAGGATTAAGCTCTTAGAGGGCAGAAAGTATATTCTTAGAAAATATTTGGATATTAGGCATAAGTAAGAGAGAGGAGGTGGAGAGGGAGGAATAGTCATCCAAGGTTAAGTCTTTAGCAAATGTTTGAGCAATGAGTTCAGCTTTGTCAGAGGAAAAAGAGATGGTGATACCATCAGAATGGAAACGATAAGGGAAAGATGAGGAAGTAATATTGTTGAAGAAGCTTTTGGCTAGATGCCAGATAGCTTGGGAAGAGCTAGAGTTAGAAAGTTCATCACATTTGCTATTGATGAAAGTGTTTTTGGCAAGTAGAAAAACAGATTTGCAACGATTCTAGGCAAAAACATATAGAATTCCAGAGTTCAGAGCTTGAAGGTGCAGTTACCCTATTTATGTTTCCTCCTTATTGTGGAAATTTGTTGAATAAGCGTGAATAAGCCAAGATATATATATATATATATATATATATATATATATATATATATTTATATATATATTTTTTTTTTTTTTTTTTTTTTTTTTTTTTTTTTGCTTTGTATTAGAATGAGAGTAAGAAAATTAAATGTTTGCCTCCATACCCAAGATAATCACCTCAGTGAAGCACTCGGCACACTCCGAGGGTCCCCGGCCACAGAATAACAAATAAATTCATGAGATATCAAGGAAGTGTTGCCGAAGAGTCCCCAAGTCAGCCGTGCCAAAATGCGATAATCACCAATGGTTGGGTGGATCGGATGGCCGCACTGTAGAGATAGGTCAGGTAACAGAGATAGGAGTATGGTCTTAGGAGCCCAACAGAGAGAACAGAATTACGGTGTAAGCAGAAAGATTAGAAGTTAGAAATAAGTCAAGGATGTTGGGCCGATTTCCAAGTCAGGCAAGGATACGAGTAGGGTGCTGAACTAACTGCTCTAGGTCATTTAGGATAGCAAATATGTTAGCTTGTTCATCAGGTTGGTCAGTGACATGAGAGGAGAGCCATTGGCAGTGGTGAACATTGAACTCACCTAAGATGGAAATTTCAGAGAAAGGAGAGGTTGATAAAATGTGTTTCACTTTATAATTTCGATAGTCAACGAATTTAGGAAAGTTAGTAGAGTTTGGGAATAGATAGATAGCACAGATTTTTTTTTTTTTTTTTATTAGAATGGCAGACCTGATAGAGCTAGAGAGTTGAGTAATAATTAAAGTCGAAATTCAGAACACGAGAGCAAGTGAGTTTGTTGTGCCCATGCACACAGCATCCACTTTTGGCTTGGCAACTAGGATAGAGAAAGAAAAAGTAGGAGGATACAGAAGAGAGGCTACTGGCAGTTGCTTCAGACACCTGAGTCTCAGTGAGGAAAAGGCGATCAGGTTTTTGGAAGAGAGGTAGTGTTTGGCTGAGGGAAAGTTAGAGGAAAGGGCGTGAATAGTGCAAAACTTGATGGTAAGGGTGGCAGGCCGTGATCCAGAACATTTTAAGGAGTCATTTGGGGAAGGTCGAGTGAGTATGCGGGCTTTTATGACCCCCCTTCCCCTCCCCCTCGCTCCTCCCCTCCTTTCCCTGGGGACTCTGAAGCTTGGTTATAAGTTGACATTTAAAATAATATGTTGTATTGAAAACAAATTGTGTTGTGCTTGTTTGGTGTAGTGGTAAGAAGATGAGGTGTTTGCGAGAGTTAGCTGGATTACTCTGTGTAGTGAGATACCGGTACAAGCAAAAACAGTGAGGGGAGGTAGGCAAATGAAACAGGAATTCCAGCAATTAATTATCATATGCCTATGATGCCTCCCCTGGGTACTGCCCTGCTCAATTGGCGCTTTACAGTCACCCCCAGTGAATATTAATACTCTATTGTGTTGCTATTGTTCTAAATAATGAAAACACTAACCAAATGACCACCACCAAGCTTCATACGCTCACATACATGCACATACACTCGCTCACACGCACATACACTCACTCACACACATACACTCACTCCCACACACATACACTAACTCACACACATACACTCACTCCCACACACATACACTCACTCACACACACAACACATACAGTATATAATGCCAAGTACATGCCAAGCCATCCTCCTAATTAGCCGTCCCGTTATTATCAAGCCAAGCCAATACCCTAATAACCTGTCATGTTGCTATCAGGCTAAATATATAGAACACAAGCCAAATCATCAACAAGCAAGGACATACATATATGCGAGCACACACCCACGCACACATTCACACACAAGCCCAAGCACAACTCAAGCCACCAACCTAATAACCTGCCATGTTGATATCATACTAAATAATGACAACACTATCCGAATTATAATCATTAAGCAGCATTAACGCATACACATACATCCTCTCTCTCCTTCCCACCCTCTCCCTCGCTCTCTATCTCTCTCTCTCTCTCTCTCTCTCTCTCTCTCTCTCTCTCTCTCTCTCTCTCTCTCTAACTCTCTAACTCACAGAGAAACACAACTAATGAGAACATGTCGCTAATTACCTCCCTGAAGCAGCAACCACCGGGAATATTATCTGCCGGGCAAATATATCAGCATTGGTGTGATTGGTCTGCCAAATATCCGGTTGTGTTCTATTGCTGCAGCCATCAATTTATTAAAGGGGCCCACCTCGGTTTTTTGTTCTCCTGCATCTCTCCCTCTGTCTCTGGGTTGTATCCATTCGGCCCCATTCAACCTACTGTTTTATGACGTTTATTCCCATCCAGATGTCGATTTTTTCCTGGCAAGCGGTAGCGAGCCACAATATTTAAAACACAAAAATTGACAGCAGGCTAAGTTTGTACATTTTTTGGTAGAAAAATTTCTCCGGCGAAGCCGGATTTCTCCATACAATGTATGATCGCTTTTGCTCGCCAAGAAGAAATCGACACCTAGATAGGGATAAACGTCTTAAGACAGTAGGCTGAATGGGGCCGAATGGATACAAGCCAGAGAAAGAGAGAAAAGGAGAGAAGAAAATCAGGTCAACCACCTTAAAGCATTAAATCAAGCAGTATGTAGGATGGGCCCGGACGAGGGTACTGGACAACTTTCGGTGTATGTAATGCATACCGGTAACAATGATTCTTTCATATAAATACACACACGCAGAGACACAGAGTAAGACTTTTTAATATAACATTTTATTGAATTACATTAAGTATTTTGATTCACATATTGAATGTTGTCACAACAATTCTGTCCTATTTCTTGCTTTGTAGAAAATGTTCTTCAATATTATTGTGGACTTAATGAGCAACCATGAAGTAATGCAATCCATTTCGTGAACATCGAGCAGTAATGTCTCATGGCTAGCTTTGTGAACAAAGCTAAAATTTGAATCCAGACCAACAAATTTGGAACAAGCCTACAATATCATTATGATACGGCCAATTATTGGAATCAACATGCTTGACTGACTGTAAATTATCCTCTATACCAGATATATCCTTGACGGTTGCTAACTGATCACCAACATCGGTAGTTGTCTCCTGAGCTGACAAATCCGGGGTTATATTTGAGGGCATGTTTAGTCAGCTCTGGTGTATAATGCGTCGGTGGTCCTGCTGTCTCTCGCCTTCATTATCTAACTCCGTCTGTCATCATCTCTCTAAGCCAGCCTCCCAACTCTGTTTCCATGTTTTATCCAGGGGAGTAGTTGGATCTGACGCCTAAGAGGACATTGACTCTGGGTTGCCTACTTTCAAGGTGGTACCTCCATGATGGTTGGCTCTGGGCATGACAAATTTGCGTCTATTTCGGGGTTCCTCTAAAGGACACCAACCTCCTGTTGGTGCCCCGAGTTGCCTTTGACATAGGTTGTGGTGGTGGTGGGGAGAGGGGGGGGGGGGGGGGGGGTTCCTTGTCATCGACTCTCCTCGACGTTTTGCTTCTTCCTACTGGGAGTCATCGTTGGCCCCTTCATCTCTCCATTCATTCCAACACATCCCGCTAATCTTGCTGCCAACCTGCAGCCCCGTGCAGGTCCCAACCGACTTCGGTCATCTAAGCTCCATGACAGGGCGAAGACAGATTTCCATGTCTTCCCTATAGCTTAACGAACAAATGAGATGTATCCCGATGCTGTATATAATTAAGGGGTTTAGGTTTTGTCACCCATGTTCATTGATCAAATCTAAGCATGATTAGTGTTTATAAGCCATCAAGAACGGAGTAAAAATCCAACCTGTGCGTCAGTCCTATAAATAATCTGGCCCGCACTGAATATGCAAATATCAGCTGGTGTTGACAGCGGGGGCAAAAAGGCGTGCAGTGGACAGGCGGGGACGGTGCTGAATTGCAAACCAGAGAGATGTATATGTACCGTATATGCATAGTTGTAGGCTAGAATTACATGGTACACACACACACACACACACACACACACACACACACACACACACACACACACACATACACACATACACTAGGTAAATGCGTGGGTAACGTGACAGACAGGAGGTCCAATGGACCCGGGTTCGAATCCCAATGTGTCAATGGGAAGATATTATTGGGATGGAATTTGTACTGTACCTAGTTTCAGTGCATTACCACAACACACCGAAATGCCAAAAACAATACCCTCATTGTTCCCTGATTAAATAGCACTGTATGAATATTCCCATATTCAAAATTATATGCTAGAGGGGGGCAATGCCTAGTGAGTTAATTGCTCAATAGGTGGCGTTTTGAGAGTCAGGGTCCGAGCTTGGGGGATAAGACGGTGAAGCACAGAGGCGGAGCAGCTTCAGAGATGCAGTTGCTTCGAGCCGTGGGTGCTTCGCATATCTCACTCCCTAGGCTGGAACAAGACCTCACGGGCCTCACCGTGTTCAGCGGTAGAGTGTGCAGACTCTCAGCCTATGCCCGAGAGGGAGTAGTTGGAATATAGAAAACAAAAACGAAAAATGCACACATGCACACACTCGCATACTTTCCCAAACGTGGAACATGACAGATAGGAGCATAGGCACACAATGGGTTTGCATAATCACCACACACATGACAGATAGGAGCATAGGCACACAATGGGTTTGCATAATCACCACACACATGACAGATAGGAGCATAGGCACACAATGGGTTTGCATAATCACCACACACATGACAGATAGGAGCATAGGCACACAATGGGTTTGCATAATCACACCACACATGACAGATAGGAGCATAGGCACACAATGGGTTTGCATAATCACCACACACATGACAGATAGGAGCATAGGCACACAATGGGTTTGCATAATCACCACACACATGACAGATAGGAGCATAGGCACACAATGGGTTTGCATAATCACCACACACATGACAGATAGGAGCATAGGCACACAATGGGTTTGCATAATCACCACACACATGACAGATAGGAGCATAGGCACACAATGGGTTTGCATAATCACCACACACATGACAGATAGGAGCATAGGCACACAATGGGTTTGCATAATCACCACACACATGACAGATAGGAGCATAGGCACACAATGGGTTTGCATAATCACCACACACATGACAGATAGGAGCATAGGCACACAATGGGTTTGCATAATCACCACACACCATGACAGATAGGAGCATAGGCACACAATGGGTTTTGCATAAATCACCACACACATGACAGATAGGAGCATAGGCACACAATGGGTTTGCATAATCACCACACACATGACAGATAGGAGCATAGGCACACAATGGGTTTGCATAATCACCACACACATGACAGATAGGAGCATAGGCACACAATGGGTTTGCATAATCACCAACACATGACAGACGAGCATAGGCACACAATGGGTTTGCATAATCACCACACACATGACAGATAGGAGCATAGGCACACAATGGGTTTGCATAATCACCACACACATGACAGATAGGAGCATAGGCACACAATGGGTTTGCATAATCACCACACATTCTGAACCTTGCTGACTCTGATCAAGTAAAATACAGTGAACAATGACTATTTATGTAGATCAAAAAATTGCTTCATGATATTACATCAGCCTTTCAGAACCGTTGAAGATATAATCTATTACATTTATCACTGCAGGCGACTGAACATTTCATCCCAAAAATATCGAGTTACTGGAGTATTATTTTTAGTCAGAAATAGTAAATATCTCAAAATGTTCTTGCTGAATGAAATCAAAATTGTTTAATATTGTTTTCCTAAAAGACTACAGACTATTTCAATCTCAGTTAAGCCTTTTAGCTACCATATATCCTTCCTAAGCTTCATAAAGTTGTCTAAATGTAGCCAAAATCAAATAACAAAGACGTCGGCAGCACATAAGGGGTTAAACAGTGAATTATAACATTTTAGCAGACACGACTTGGTCTGAAGTGAATGTTTAAAAAAAATACTGTTGCATTTCAGAATTGTTCAATATTTTGTATAGGCTACCACTAACTTGTAAGTGCAGGCACGTACAGCTTATACAGTATATATTATTATATTCCCGAGAACACGCACACACACATGCGCACTCGCGCACTTTTGTTTTGTACGTTTATAAATTCATACTCCTACATATTATACTCTCGCATATTTCGGGACAGTCACTGCAGAAATTCACGTAGGCGGGCATTTATTGTGCTAACGTCCACACACACACACACACACACACACACACACACACACACACACACACACACACACACACACACACACACACACACACACACACACACACACACACACGCACACTACATAAATCGGAAAGCGAATACCCAATTGCAAGCGGATATTTAAATTGTTAACCTCGTACAAACTAAATACAAAATATGTGCTGAAAAATATCAAATATTGTGTTAACCACTTCAGTATGATGACGTAATTTTAGTTTTATTCTGGCTAATATCCGACGATTTTAATCAGCATAAGAAGAATCACCATTTATTTAGGGAACATACACGTGTTTTGTTTAATCTTTACCTGATACAGGTATTTTCTAAGCTGCGTTAAATCGATTAATGAGCCAGAGAACAAATAAAATACAGCTATGAAAGACCCATATACCATAAGACCCTTATACCATAAGACCCTTATACCATAAGACCCTTATACCATAAGACCCTTATACCATAAGACCCTTATACCACAAGACCCTTATACCACAAGACCCTTATACCATAAGACCCTTATACCATAAGACCCTTATACCATAAGACCCTTATACCATAAGACCCTTATACCATAAGACCCTTATACCATAAGACCCTTATACCATAAGGGGGGTCACCGGTTTTGTTTTATCTTTCTCTTCTTTTCTCTCTTTCCCTGGCTTGTATCAGTTCGGCCCCACTCAGCCAACTGTTTTAAGACGTTTATCCTCATCCAGGTGCGATTTCTTCCTGGCGAGCGATAACGAGCCACTATTGTATGGAAAAAATCCGGCTTCGCCGGAGAAATTTTTCTATCGAAAAATGTACACATTTAGCTTGCTGTCAAAATATATATATATATATGCTGGCTCGCCACAGCTCGCCTGGAAAATATTGACACCTGGATGGGGGTAAACGTCTTAAAACAGTAGCTGAATGAGGCCGAATGGATACAAGCCAAAGAGAGAGCGAGAAAAAGAGAAAAAAAGCGAGGTGGGCTCCCTTAACTATAAGCTTAACCATATTTACTAATGACCAATCCCCAAATCCCTCCCATGTATACCACCCCTACTCTTCCATTCCCACTCCCTAATCCACGAATCCTTCAATTATGGTTATTTTCTAGCTTTTCTTTAGCCATCCTGACCTGTACCCTTAACCCCTTCTGTTCCGGCGACGTGTTTTTCATTTTATTCTAGCTATATTTAGACGATGCTGTGCAGTTCACCAAGGTGCTGTGGTAGTGTAAAGGGTTAAGTGAGATAGTTCGAAGCCTGTTAATTGCTGGAGGCCCTTCTTAAACTAAATAAAATCGTCTAATAGTAGCCAGAATAAAGTTAAAAAGACGTTTGCGTTACCGAAGGGGCTTAACTAGGAAATGTTTATTGGAAATACAAACTATTGCTTCATGTCGCTGAAATAGTAATTATTTGCGACCCACTCTTGACTACTGTACATAGCGGTAGCATTCAAGGAGACTACTGCAGGACTCTTCTTCTTCTTACCTCTGACCGGGTATAGGCTATCCTAGTGTTTACTACCCTATACCCCTTTGAAAGGACATTAGCCTAACCTAACAACCTTACCTAACCTAACCTAGTACTATAGGTGGGGGCTGCCGCCCCCACACCCCCGCTTTGACTTAGATTTTTGGTGTATTTGTCTGTGAAGTGGGTATTTTTCAATTTGTTGATAACGAAAATCCTCCATGCGGACTATATGGAGAAAAATGTGGCGAATCTATTGGTGCCTATTTTCCCTAATAAATTGTTTCTCATAACGTCGCACTAGTGTCCTTGAATATTATCTACATAGCTAACAGTTATATCCCGTCATCATGTTTAGGACGTATTTACCGTATGCAAGATAAGGTAGCTTTTATAGTAGGTTAATGGCTTTCGAGTTGTATTGCTGCGGTAATTATAACTCTGCTTATCAACGGTTTAGCAGTTTTTGAGGATGGAAACCAACATTAATTAATCTGAGTTCTTTAAGCCTTTGTGTACCAGCGACGTGTGTTATAAAATCGTCTAATAGTCGCCAGAATAAGATGAAAAGGACGTCCCTGGTACTGCATGGGTTATACAGTTTTAGGCATTGTTCAGAATACGATGTAATAGTCGCGTGCGCATAACGTAACATATAAAAGCGGTGTCGCGCAGGATATATTTACGGCAATCTTCGATGATGAAGTATTTTCTCTCCGTATTTTGAGGTTTATTTGCAGTGGTATCGGACACTACTGTAGATTGAATAGCGACAAAGCTCGGGAGCTAATTTATGATAAAAAAAAATGTAACATTGTCAAGAACTTGCCGGAAAAAGAAGTGTTCGTGTGACGTCACCGGTCACCATTTTTTTTTTTTTATCTTTCTCTCCTTTTCTCTCCTTCCTTTGCTTGTATCAATTCGGCCCCATTTAGCCAACTGTTTCAAGACGTTTATCCCCAGCCAAGTGTCGATTTCTTCCTGGCGAGCGATACCGAGCCAGCATTGTATGGAGAAATCTGGCTTCGCCGGAGAAATGTTTCTATCGAAAAATGTACAAATTTACCTTGCTGTCAAAACAAAAATATATATATGCTGGCTCGCTACCGCTCGCCAGGAAAATATTGACATCTGGATGGGGTAAACGTCTGAAAACAGTAGGCTGAATGGGGCAGAATGGATACAAGCCAAAGAGAGAGGGAGAGAAAGAGAAAACTAGCGAGGTGGGGTCCCTTAACGTGGGTGTTTTTATTCTATATCCTCTTCTCCCGCAGGTTGACTCCCCTTAGTTATTACATTTTAAGGGGAGGCAGACCATTTTTATGGACCCCCTCCCCCCTCATCTCTAGCCCCACTAGCTTTTAGACTATAAGACGTTCGGCCCATTAGTGTGGCGATTTTAAAACCTTTCGCCCCATTTCGTTGTCAAATTTAAAACCTTTCGTGCCATTTAGGTGTCGATTATTTCCAGGCGAGCCTGCAAGTTTAAGAGGAACCGGCCTTCGGCCGGGAAATTTTTCTACCACAAAATGTACAAATTTATTTTGAAGGGGGTCTAGGGTTTTTTTTTCTAAGATTGATGGAGGTCTAGGGAGGAAACTAAAAAAATATATGAATATATGAATAAATAGACCAAACAAACGGTCTGCCTCCCTTTAAGACGTTCGCCTTATTCGCTTGGCAATCTTAAGGCCTCTCATCCCATTAATTTGCCAATATTAAGAAATTTCGTACCATATAGGTGTCGTTTTTTCCTGGCGAGCAATAGTGTCGATGTTTCCTGGAGAGCGATAGCAAGCCTGTAATCTTTGGGGAACCAGCATCGGCCGGGATTTTTTTTTTTCTTCACCGAAATATGTACTGATTTATCGGCACGGGGGGGGAGGGGGGGTGGGGGGGGTGCTTTTTAGAGCTTAATGGGAGTCTAGGGAACAAACTAAAAACTCCCCTCAAACTAAAGGGGTTCACATCGTAAGCGTATTAAATATGAGCATATTCTACAAAGCTTCTCTGGTTTGGCATTGTTTTAGCATACATTAATATATAACGTACAGCATATTATATGTGTTCATGAAGCCACAATAATATACAGTAAAACGTACAGCATATATGTGTTCATGAAGCCACAATAATATACAGTAAAACGTACAGCATATATGTGTTCATGAAGCCACAACAATATACAGTATAACGTACAGCATATATGTGTTCATGAAGCCACAACAATATACAGTATAACGTACAGCATATATGTGTTCATGAAGCCACAACAATATACAGTATAACGTACAGCATATATGTGTTCATGAAGCCACAACAATATACAGTATAACGTATAGCATATATGTGTTCATGAAGCCACAACAATATACAGTATAACGTACAGCATATATGTGTTCATGAAGCCACAACAATATACAGTATAACGTACAGCATATATGTGTTCATGAAGCCACAATAAAATACAGTATAACGTACAGCCTATATGTGTTCATGAAGCCACAACAATATACAGTATAACGTACAGCATATATGTGTTCATGAAGCCACAACAATATACAGTATAACGTACAGCCTATATGTGTTCATGAAGCCACAACAATATACAGTATAACGTACAGCATATATGTGTTCATGAAGCCACAACAATAGTTTTACAATTGTTATAAAAAACTACGAATTCACTCTGTGTATCTGCTTTTATACAATTAATGTATGTGTTCTGTCCAGCATATGCAAGTTTTAGAGTGTAGACCTTAAGGGTCTAAGATATTTTCACAGCAATTGTTCCGAGGAACTTGCTTCAATTGTGCCGCCTCTCCACATCTTTCCGCGTAGAACTAGGGCAGCTGAGAGCGCCCATGAATTTACACTTTCTCCTCCACAATACAGAACTTCTGCTTATCAGAATTCATTTATCCCCAGAGCTACTACTCTTTGGAATTCACTTCCCTCGAATTGCTTTCCACAAACTTACAATCTGCAAATGTTTAAATCCAGTTGTTTACAAACATTTTATGAATGGAGGATGCCTTTAGGCACATGGACCTTTTTGTTTTATCTGTGTTTTTCCTTCCTCCGTTCATTGTCTCTTTATAAAAAAAAAAAAAAAAAAAAAAAGGGAGCCCACATCGCTTTTTTTGTTTTTCTCTTTCTCTCCCTCTCTCTTTGGCTTGTATGCATTCGGCCCCATTCAGCCTACTGTTTTAAGACGTTTACCCCCATCCAGGTGTCAATATTTTCCTGGCGAGCGGTAGCGAGCCAGCTTATATATATTTTTGTTTTGACAGCAAGCTAAATTTGTAATTTTCCGATAGAAAAATCTCTCCGGCAAAGCCGGATTTCTCCATACAGTGCTGGCTCGTTAACGCTCGCCAGGAAGAAATCGACACCTGGATGGGGATAAACGTCTTAAAACAGTTGGCTGAATGGGCCGAATGGATACAAGCTAGGGAAAGAGAGAAAAGGAGAGAAAGATAAAACAAAAACTATGACCTCCCTTAAAGAATGGGATAGTCATAAGGAAGGAAAAACACACACACGCACACCCTATAGTAATTGTAAAAACGTATACTTATTATAAAACACACAGATTGCAGAACACTGGGACCTGAAGAAAATGTAAGTGAAACATTGTCAATATACATTAGTGTTCCTCCTCGAATTTTAATATAATGTCCCCGTGGTTGTTCAATATATTTATATGGATGGAGTCATGAAACAAATACAAAGAAGAGCAATGGATGTTGGTGCACCTCTGATAAGGGAAGGAAACGAGTGGAAGTTGCCTGTACTGCTGTTTGTCGATGATACAGTTCTGATGAGCGATAATGAAGGGGAGTTGTTGTTGTTCCCCAGGCTGTCTGGCCGAGCAGCCCCAAGGTCTTGAGCAAGGCCAAGGCCATAAATAAGCGCCCCCACAAAACCCTCCCTGCTTACCACTAACAAAGCCCGGGTGACCGAAGCCACTCCAAGGCAGGGAGCTGAGGAGAGTGCGGAAACGCCCGGGAAACCAAAGCCCCACCCAAGGCCCTGTGCCCCTCAGCAAATATGAAGGGAAAGTTGAGGGGCAAGGGAAAAATGTGACGCTTTGGCTCCCAATCTGCCAACTTCTAGGTTGGCAGTAGGGAGGTCAATCCACGGAAAAGACGCCGTCACTTGAGATCTAGAAGATATATAAGTAAAAGGAATAGTCAGAGTAAGCTATGGGTATGGCAGAGATCGCTCAGTTCTCACTCTGATAGACCAGCCCATCACCACATGACTAGAACCCAATCCTCTCAGCATCAGCTAGGAAAGGCCCTAGAAAGCCGCCTTAGGCGGAGGGATAGCTCCCCTATTTCAACTCCTTTCGGGGTTGGGTACCCGCCTTTTCGGGGGTTTTCGGAGTCCGGCAAATATGTTTGGAACAGTGTGCGAAAAACGGAATCTGAAGGTAAATGCCGGGAAGAGCAATTAGGTTATGTTCTTTGAAAGAGGTGCAGCCACAGAATGTAAGGTGAGGTTGAACGGTCAGTCTATGGAGAACGTCAGCTCATAATATTATAAGTATTTGGGCAGTGTAAGAAGAGTAAAGATGGGAGTATGGATGAAGAAGTGCGGGAGAGGGTGCAGCAGGGGAAGAGGGTTGTAGGAACGCTGAAAGCAGTAACATAAAATACGGTGGTCAGCATGAAAGTAAACAAGACCTTGCATGACAGAGTGGTAATCCCAACATTGACTTATGGGAGCGAAGGATGGACGTTGGTGAAGAGAATCAAGCCTAGAATAAGAGGGGTGGAAATGAGTTACTTCTGAAGTGCGTGCAGAGTTACATGGAGGGATAGACAGACGAATGAGAATCGAAGTACGAAAGAGGTGTGGTGTGGATGTGCTGGAAAGTGTAAAAAGGACAACCTTGAGATTGTTCTGCCATGTGGAATGTATGGGAAGCGAGAGAATGACTAAGAGAGTGTACGAGTGATGTGGAAGGACAGAGAGGGAGAGGTGGACCGAGTGAGAGGTGGAAGGATGGAGTTAAGAAGTATATGCGTGAAAGCGGTGTTTGATGGGAGGAGGGACGTCGACTGACTGAGAACAGAGGTGCATGGGGGCATTTCGTTCGTGGCCACTTCTTCGGGAATCACGGCTTCCGGCAATATACAGATAGATAGTTATACCGATCAATTATTACTCACTGGCTATATATACTGGCTATTATTCACTGGCTATGCGACCATGAGAATCGCAAATAAAGTTTGATCATCTCTACGGCACCTAGCTTCTTTGGTCCATATTCACCATAAAGCTAAAGCCCTATCTGAACAGCACATAAATAATCACACCTGACCAAACTTATGTTAGAATAGGTTAGAATTTGGTAGGTTATGTTAGGTTGGTAACTCTGCATTAAATTTGTAATGCAATTTAGTAATGTACAGGCTGGCAAACGAGGAACTATTCAAAATCAATCCTAAAATCAAGTTCCTAGGTTTTAGAAATGTTTATATAAGTTACAAAGTTGTATATAAGTTTGATCTTTTTGCCTTTTAAAGCATAAAATTACCAAACAAATCAGTTTCATGTAAAGCTTCCCGTATTCCTTCTTTTTTCAAGCAAGCCTTCAAACCATATTCTCCCGGTTTGGCACCCAGACTAGGTAGCGAAGTGGTGAAGTAGATGATAAGCTTCATCTACTTCTACTATATATTTTGGTTGTAGGGATCGGGAAGCTGGTCACGTATTAATTTGAAGTAAATACGATGTATGGGGTGCCAAGATGAAGGCACTACCTAACTTCCATTAATATCTTTTTAACAAATGTATAAACATTTCGGAAACAAACAGATACAGAGAGAGAGAGTGTGTGTGTGTGTGTGAGGGTGAGAGAGAGGTAGGGCTTAATGTTACTATACATAAGTATAAGGTCCTTAGCATGTGACAAAAAGAAAACAGGGTAGCAGTCATTCAAAGACACTGCAGTTGGAGGGTAGACTGTGATATTCCAAAAATATTGCCGACAGATGAACAAATACCACAAACTGGACCCGCGGCCAAAGAACCGAAGTCAGGGAAGCAAGAGAGGCCAAAGGAGGCGTATAATCAAGCAGGCAAGCATGAGAGATAAGGAGGCTAGGCGGGCAGGCAGGCAGAGATAATTCCGTGAGAGAGAAGAGAAGTTAAAGTGATACGAAGAAGAGTGTGGGTGAAAGGAAATGAGAAGAAGGGAGGATGTTAAGGAGAGAAAAGTGGAATATACTGTATATATATATATATATATATATATATATATATATATAGTAGATTAGTTCTTAAGTTCTCATTAAGGCACCATAATATACTGTAAAATGTGTTATAAATAATTATAACACAACACGGGTAATACATCTTTCATAATTATGCTTAAGATAGTGCATGGTAACCCTTTACAATGGGGCGCTATTTATATCATATTAAAGCTAACCTTGCATGATTGTATTTATCTTAAGAAGACCATAAGGGATTGAATGAGGTTCAAACTATCTTAACCCACTGGACCCCAAGTGATTTAATGAATAAGTACACTCCAGGACTAGCCACTTGTTAATTTTTCTTTTCCTGAAAACACATAGGATGGGTTAGTAATGAAAGAAAAACAACATCAAACCGCTCACCTAGGTCATTTGGGGGTCCTGGGGGGTGGGGAAAAGTCACAATTAACATTGGGTGATGGATAGGCAGTAGAGCAGTAGAAAGATGACAAGGTAGGTTTGACCTGGAAGGTATGGAGGAAGTGGAGGAGGTGAGCAAAGTGTTTAACGAAGAGATTGGTGCAGTATGTGAGGATGTATTTGGAGTAAGGAGAAGAGGGAGGGGAGTGAAGGGTACAGCATGGTGGACAGAAGAGGTAAAATTTGCTGTGGAAGACAAGAAGAATCATATAGAGAGTGGTTGGGTAGCAGAGGGAATGAAGATTTGGAGAGACAGAAACGAGCGAGGTACTTGGAGAAAAAGAGAGTAAGAGAAGAGTAGATAAGTAATTTCAAAGGAATCTGAGTGTAAAATGGAGGGAGTGTAAGAAAATTTTCTGGAAAGAAGTCAAGAAAGTTAGGGAAGGTAGCAAGGGAAACAGTAAGGGTGTGATAGATAAGAATGGGCGAATGCTATCCGAGAAGCAGGAGAGAATCGAAAGATGGAGGGAGTACTTTAACAAATAGCTGAATGTAAGGAATGAAGCGCCAGCAAACATAGTTGGATGGGGTATGGGAGGGAAAAGAAGAGAAGTAGTGGAGGAGGAGGTGGGGATCAGGGGGTCAGAAGTGTGTGAAGCCATGAAAAGAGTAAAGTTGGGGAAAGCACCAGGAATAGATGGAGTGTGTGAGGAAATGCTGAGGTATGGTGGTGAGATAGTGATCGAATGGGTATGGAAAATGTGCAAACTAGCATGAGAGAAGGGGAGTGCACCTGATGACTGGCAGACAGGCATAATAGTCTCCCTATATAAGGGTAAAGGGGAAAGAGGAGTGTGTGGTAACCACCGAGGAATATGTCTATTAATTGTAGTAGGGAAGGTGTACAGTAGGGTAGTGATTGAGAGAGTGAGAGCGAGAACGGAGAAATGTATAGGTGACGAGCAAGGCGGTTTTAGGAAGAAAAGAGGATGTGTAGATTAGTTTTTCACCCTGAAATGTGTTGTGGAGAAATATCTGGAGTAGCAATAAAAGCTGTATGTTGCCTTTATGGACATGGAGAAGGCCTATGACAGAGTGGATAGAGAAGGTATGTGGAAAGTACTTAGAAACTACGGAGTAGATGGCAAGTTGCTGAAAGCAGTGTTCGAAGAGCACGTATGAGGGTGCAAAGGCGGCCGTACGTGTGGAGAATGAGCAGAGCGAGTTCTTTGATCTGAATGTGGGGTTGTAACAGGGGTGTGTGATGTCCCCGTGGTTGTTTACTGTATACTGTATATGGATGGAGTCATGAAAGAGCGATAATGAATGGGAGTTGCAGGGTCTAGTAAATATGTTTGGAACAGTGTGCGAAAAACGGAATCTGAAGGTAAATGCGGGGAAGAGCAAGGTTATGGTTTTCGAAAGGGGTGAAGCCACAGAGTGTGAGGTGAAGTAGAACGGTTAGGCTATGGAGATTGTCAGGCTCATTTAACCTCTAACTATCGGGTAGTTTTGTAACACCACTACCTGCCAAGCGGGCAGATTTACCCTAAACGAGCTTCATTCCATGCTCTTTTTCATGCATAAAGAAGAGCCAGAGCGTAATACAATTATGTATCGGTGAAAGGGCGATAATTGAGCTTCCCAATGACACCTGAACCATCCTTGTACGACCACAGGTTCTCTTGCAACGATGTTGCAATACGAAGGGAAAAAACCTAAAATACAGTAATTTCCTCAGTTTTTACCCTGTATCGAGGGACCAGGGAGGTGTAGACATGTGGTGGTTGTGTCAGTGGCGGGACTAGGTCCACGCTGAATGGTCAGAGCCCGCCCGCGGTCCTCCCACCGCGTGGACTCTCTCTCAGAGCCGATTATGTGCTCAAAATCGCATACGACTTAAGGCGGAACCCGCTCTTTTGGCCTTGGTTCTCTAACCGACTTAAGGCGGGACCCGCTATTTAGGTGTTAAGTATCTGGACAGTGTGCTAAGTAAAGATGGGAGTATGGATGAAGAAGTGCGGGAGAGGGTGCAACAGGGGAAAAGGGTTGTAGGAACGCTGAAAGCAGTAACAAGAAAAAGGGTGGTCAGCATGGAAGTGAAGAGGTCTTTGCATAACAGTGTGGTAATATCGACACTGACTTACGAAAGCGAAGCATCGAAGTTGGTGGAGAAACTCAGACCAAGATTGAGAGGGGTGGAAATGAGTTACTTGAGAAGTGTGTGAGGAGTTACATGGAGGGATAGACAGACGAATGAAGAAGTAAGATGGAGGTGTGGTGTGTAGGTAGATGTGCTGGAAAGTGTGAAAAGGAACACCTTGAAATGGTTTGGCCATATGGAACGTATGGGAAGCGAGAGAATGACTAAGAGGGTGTACGAGAGTGAGGTGGAAAGACAGAGAGGGAGAGGTAAACCGAGAGGTGGAAGGATGGAGTGAAGAAGTATATGGATGAAGGCGGTGCTGCTTGTGAGGAGGGGCGTCGACTGACTAGGGACAGAGGTGCATGAGGGCTTTTCGTTCGTGGCCACCCCTTCGAGGATCACAGCTTCAGGCAATAGATAGATGGGTAGGCCATATACTAGAAAATCATTCCCCCGTGCGCCCGCATGCACGCGGGTGGACTTGGAGGGTTGCCAACCATCAGTATTGTTCCATGGGATCCTAAAGTAGCTCCCATACAAATCTGAACCCTCTAGGTGCCATAGGACAGCGAGTAATTAAGGCGGACGCAACCGTTGCGTCTCTGGGACTGTGCGTTGCTGGGGTCCAGTGGGTTAATGAACTTTCAACTCAATCAAATAAATTGTTATCTCAATATTATTGTATACAATGGAAAAATGTGTCGTCATTATACTGAAAGTTTAACTATATAACATTGTCTGTGTTAGTTTGGTTATAATATAGCACTTACTATTAACAGTTAAAGTATATTGCTAGATCGACCAATTGCTAATTTTTCACATTATCTTATTTATTGAAGTCCGGCAATATTTTCAATACGTGATTTCGTCCACAGGCTTAATTCACTATGTAATTGATTCTTCCAAGTTTTCAATTTGCAAAACTTCCTCTATATGATGGCTTTTTCTCCCCTATATACGGGTTACCATACGGGCTATCATTAGAAATGTAATTAATCTTAGAAAGGTTCTGTGTAACAAATAGCTTGATAAGGTCTTTCCTAAATTGATTAACTCTTTCAGTATGCTGTTACGCACACTTTCATTTTACTCTGGCCATCGTTAGACGATTTTATTCAGATTCGTTAGGATTTGTAAGAGTAAGAGGGTTTAATTAGACTGACTTTACTTCTTTGATTACAAGATGGCCTTCCAAAGCTGAATAAAAGCGTCTAATGATGAACAGAAACGCTTCATAATACTGAAAGGATAAATTCATATATATTGAGACACATACCCGGTACTAAAAATGTACACTATTTTGTTAAAGCTACTAATAACATAGCAGCTAAATTAATAGAAATGCTCGAGGGGATTGGACATAATATTCGAGGGTCTGCTGCCGATATTCGTGAAGGAATATTGGAAATGATGATCGGTGGGGAGAGCGAGATGTATGTGAGAGAGAAAGAGAGAGAGAGAGAGAGAGAGAGAGAGAGAGAGAGAGCTACTGTGTGTGTCTGTGTTGGAAGATGTGGTCGTGTAAGATGTAGTGAGGAAACATGCTGATGAAATGTGATGAATAAATGTCTTGAATTTTGTGTTGACAGCTATTAGTGAAATTGTAGACTAGGTTGTTAGATGTGTGTTGACTCTTTATTTCCTATGTTGGTGGAGGTAATGGTTCTGGTATTAATAATAATGGATACAAAAAACACCATCTGAGGAAGAGCACTTTATTGACAACGTTTCGCAGATAGCTTCATCAGGTCACTAACAAATACTGGTACCTAGGAGGCCTTAAATATCCGTCATGACAGGTGGCGGGGGAGGAGTGGGGATGCGGGGGTTGGGAGGGAGGAAGGAGGCAGGACAGGGAGGGGGCAGAAGCATGGGGGGAGGGGAGGCGGAGACTAGATATGGGTAAAATACATCCCTCCCAACCCCTGCATCCCCACTCCTCCCCCTCCACCTGTCATGACGGATATTTAAGGCCTCCTAGGTACCAGTATTTGTTAGTGACCTGATGAAGCTATCTGCGAAACGTTGTCAATAAAGTGTTCTTCCTCAAATGGTGATTTTTATCCATTCCGTCTACTTTTCAAGTACCACCTAACGTTTATAATAATGGTCATTTTTTGGTAGTGTTGGTGGTGGTATTCGTGATTGTGCCATAAATGGTGGTGATGGTGTCCTTAATGGTGGTGGTGGTATCATTGTTGTTGGTGGTTGTATGCTAGTGTTCATGGTGGTGTTGATGATAGCTTCGTGATGGTGTTATTAATAAATGGTGATGATGGTGGTAGCAAAGTATATACACTCTAACGTTAGAGTAATACTTTGGGTGGTAGTGCCATTGATACTGGTGTGATAGACTATTATAGTGTTTATGATGGTGGTGTTGATGGCATTCGTGATGTGTTATTGATGGCAGTGGTGTTCGTAGTGGCATTAATGCTGGTGGGGTAGGCTAGTGTTTATGATGGTGGTGGTGATGGCATTCGTGATGTGTTATTGATGGCAGTGGTGTTGGTAGTGGCATTAATGCTGGTGGGGTAGGCTAGTGTTTATGATGGTGGTGGTGATGGCATTTACGATACTGTTGTTGTAATTCCCCAGACTGTCTGACCGAGCACTCCCAAGTCCTGTTGACCTAAGCCGCGCCAGATGCTCGGGCCCCCGAAGGGTCAAGGAGAGATGAGATCTGTCTCTGAGAGGGCAGCGGGGAAGGGGATCAACAGCCCGCGGGCTTGCACCCCGGGCCAGTGCACCCACCGTCCGCAGTTCCCCTTGCAGTGCCACTCAATCGAGCGATCTCGCCAGCACCTAGAAGAAAAAGTAGGACAGGAAAAGAGACAGACAGAAATGGCTATGGTAGGGTAGACGGTAGAGGATGCTAAACCTCACTCTGGATAGGACCAGCCCTCACCCTTTATGATACGGTTATTAATGGTGATGGTGGTAGTGTCAATGATGCTGGTTATGGTAGGCTAGTGGTCAGGGTGGTGTTGATGATGGTAGTTTTTTTTTTTTTTTTTTTTTTCTATATTCCAACTTACTTCCTCTCGGGCATAGGCTGAGAGCCTTAACATTCACCGCTTTACAATGAACAGTGAAGCCCGTGAGGTCTTGTTCCAGTCTAGGGAGTGAGAAATGTGAAGCACGTAGAGCACAACGAGCACCTGCCATCTTGCCTTCACATGAGGCACGGTGCTCACTCTCATGCCCGATAACGACCCCATCCCTGAAGCCATCTCGTTCCCGTGCTTCACTGTCTCGACCACTACACTCGGACTCTCACACTTACACACACACAACGCCACCTGTTGAGCAGATAACTCACCAGGCATTGCACCCCTATAGCATATTTTGAATATGGGAATATTCATACAGTGCTATTTAATCAGGGAACAATGAGGGTATTTTATTGACGTTTCGGTGGGCTTTGTGGTAATGCACTGATACTAGGTACAGCACAAACTCCATCCCAATAATATCTTCCCATTGATACATCGGGATTTGAACCCGGGACCTTTGGATTACCAGGCCAGTGGCAAGACCACTCCACCACACCACACCAATAATTGTATTATTAATCGTGGTGGTGGTGATTATGGGATTCGTACTGTTATTAATGATGGTGTTGGCGGGGGTGATAGTATCATCGATGTAGGTGGTGATAGGCTAGTGGTCGTGATAATGGTGATAGAGTTGGTAGTGGTAGCAGTGTTAATGTTGCCAAATAACGCGGTGGGTAGAGGGAGGGAACCATACCCAAACTATGGATGTGGATTTGGGTGGTGGTGTTGGTATTGGTTGTGGTGGTATTAATGTTAGTGGTGTTGTGGAGGAGATCTAGTGACACAAATTGTTGTTATAGTGGTGTAAGGAGAGGTTTTTGTTTGTCTGAACTCCCTTCTTTTCTCCCTCATGCTTAGCCCCATTACTTTTGAGTATTTAAAGCATTCGCTGTATTACTTTGGTGATTTTTAAGACCTTTAGCCCAATTTCTTTGCCAATATTAAGACCGATCATGTCATTTAGGTGTCCATTTTTCCCTGGTGAGTGATAGCAAGCCTGTCATTTTGGAAGAACCGGCCTTCGGCCGATTCATTATTCTAATAATAATAATAACAAAAATAACGTGTGTTCAGGTTACTCATATAGCCCCATTTCTCTCTAGCCCTCGCTCCGTGATTCAATAGCGCTCAAACCGGAATATTTACAAATTATCTCGCAGGAGGGTTTGGAGGAGTCTATTTAATCTTGATAGAGTTCTAGGGAGCAAACTATAACCCTCCCTAAGCATTACTAGAAGGCAGAGTGGGGAGAGAGAAAGAGGAAAAGAAAGAGAGCGAGGGAAGAGGGGGGAGGAGAGATCCCACACTAAACAATGGAGAACCCCCCCCCCCTCTTCTCCCCTGCAGCCCCCACACAAATCCCCTGTGGCCAGCGGTACAAGGAAACAAAGACCATAAAAAAGAACATCACCAGGATAAAAGCGTTCAATAATGCCGAGCTAAACAGGCACCAAAACAATGCAGTTAAATGAGTGGAAGTTAGGGCGAGGGGAGTGTTTTGTTATGTATATTTAGTGTGCCAAGTGTGTCATTATTTGGCATGTCTTTCGTGTGGAGCGTAAAAATAATAACAATATTAATTATAATAAAAATAACAATAATAATAATAATAATAATAATAATAATATAAATAATAACAACAACATCAATAATAATTATTATAATGCTCGAATCTAATAAGCATTTACTGTTCTTCAATGGAGGGACTTTAATCTAGGAGAGATATGTAAACAAGTTTTTATAAGTTAATTCGCAGAAAGGGTAATTCACACATACACAAAAAGCAAAAGCGTAATGCGAAGGCACGAATAAGTGATTGCGCGTCGCAATCGTCTAGGCATTTGTGGTACTCGCAGTGGGATTGTGTTCGAGGATAGCAGCATCGCAGCGGCATCTGCGCACGTCGTATATATAGAAAAAAGGATACTTCACACATACATGAAAAATGTCGTGCGAAAGCACAATTAAATTATCGCGTCGCAATCGTCTAGGCATTCGTGGTACTCATGGTACTCGGTACTCGCAGTGGGACCGTGTGCAAGGCTATCGTCATCGCAGCGACATATGCCCACGTCGTCTACCAGCCAAAAAAATTCAAATCTCGCAAAATTTGAGCATCAAAAGGGATGCCAGTCTCGAACTTGGGTGGTGAGCATCAAGCCTCACAAGCATACTTGACCAAATAGTGGGGATTGTTCTGATATCCCTGTCTGGTCGCCTGCTATAATGTTCACTTTTTCTGCGTTGTCCTGTTTGATGTTGTTGTGTGCGAGAAGGGCTTAATGCTTTGGCTCTGCTGCTATTTTGATGGTAATAGAAGGCATCCCTGTTTGGTGGAAGGACGCGAGGAGGCTGTTCCGTGCAAGAAAGGCACTCTGGGCTTCTGTTGTGATTATTTTTATGTTTTTATGACACAGTTGCCGGCGTGATGGTGATGACGGGTATATAATTATAATGTTGTACTAATATATAATAAATTAGAAATAACGAGAAAAAGATGACAAAGAAGAAGAAAAAAACGAACACGAAGAAGAAGTCGAAGAAGAAGAAAAACGATGAAGCAAAGAAGAAGGAAATGAAGACGAAGAAAAAATAAATGAATGATTATTGTAAAGTTCGTTGGCGCTACCTATAGGTGGTCCGGCCTTAAGGGGAGATCTCCACTTAAGGGATTTTTTTCTTGACCCCTTCTCCCTCATGTTTAGCCCCATTGCTTTTGATATTATAAAACGTTTGCCCCATTAGTTTAGCGATTTTAAGAACTGTCACTTCATATTAAGAACTTTCGTGCCATTCAGGTGTCGATTTTATCCTGGCGAGTGATAGCGAGCCTGTAATTTAAGAAGAACCGGCCTTCGGCCGGGACATTTTTCTACCGAAATATGTACAAATTTTTCTTGAAAGGGACTCAAGGGGGTGTAATTTTAAGCTTGATGGAGGTCTAGGGTACAAACTAAATACCTCCCCTTAATACCACTAAACAGGGAAAGTTTATAGCAGAAGAAAAGGACAAAAAACAACAACAACCACCAACAACCGATAGCAAAGTGGAAGGCTCTCCCCCCACCCTCCGCTCCCTCCGGCTAAATGCTGTACCGGAAAATAGGATGAAGTGTAACCTTATGGGTCAGGAAATTAGAGAGAGAGAGTGTGTGTGAGAGAGAGAGAGTGTGTGTGAGTGAGTGAGTGTGTGTGTGAGTATGTGTGTGTGTGTGACCATGTGTGTGTGTGTGTGACCATGTGTGTGTGTGTGTGTGTGTGTGTGTGTGTATAAATCAGCCAGGTCGTTCATCTCACTAGGGTCACTAATTAATTATACTTTTCTTGCGGCTCATCTCTTGCCGGACTCCTAACACTCGGTAATGCCACTGCTTCACACTTACAGTACAGTTGCTAAAATAAGTCCTGTCTACAAGTATAAATGGATGTAAAATATCCATACACAAAAGGTTATGCACACATTCATTATAATGTAAAACTTGCAAAATAAACAAACTAAAACTGGGACGATACAAGATAAATGCAAAGGAACTGATCAAAATCGCTATGTGGAAACAACGCTTGATAAAATAAAATTTTGAAATAAAAGAACACAATCCACCACATAGGGTGTACACAACTACATGAGCAAGTCATTTTGTTTCCCAAGTAAACTGATCGCACATATAACAATGCACCTCGTCAATCGTCATGTTCAAGGAATTAGTCAATTTGGGAAGTCCGGGACGTTCTGGTAAATTTTACTAAATTCTGTATGAATAAAGAAACTACAATTTATATCAAATTTTATTATTAAGCTAAATTTGCAATTTGACAAGATATCAACAAAAGTACAAAAAACATAATCACTCACTAACGATAGTGCTATCGGGTAGGTACCTGTAAGCATAGCATGCTTCAAGTGACCCCTAACAATTACTACCCTACTAATAACCTACATGTATTGTACAAATAAACTAAGGAAATAGCAAAAGCAAGCAATTGATCCTATCGACAATGAATAGATACAGTATAATAAATAATAATATTTGAAAATATGAAGAAGGCAAAATAGATTTAAACAAAAGAGTACTCTTTTAACAAGAACAATTAATTATAAAGAATAATAATAATAACAATACAAAAATTAAATGTTAATACATACAGACACAAAGAAAGCAGAGGTTATAATAGAAACTTCAAGTTAATAATGCTTGATTGAAAATATGGATATCAAATTTTAAAATACAGTCACAATAATTGACCTTGAAAAGATTAAATTTATGCAACAATTTACTTGCAACAAAACCTCTGTCTACTAAGAGTCTGTATAGTAACCTAGCTCTATCCCAAAAGTCTTCTACTCTGGTACAAATTTTACACAATCTTATTAGCTGGGAATAAAAATAATTATAAGTTACTTTACTATCGATATTAGGGAAATGAAAGTTATTACGTTAAAATT
Source organism: Paralithodes platypus (assembly GCA_032716605.1). Classification (NCBI taxonomy): domain Eukaryota; kingdom Metazoa; phylum Arthropoda; class Malacostraca; order Decapoda; family Lithodidae; genus Paralithodes; species Paralithodes platypus. Next base: position 134,945,533 of record CM064487.1, read on the forward strand.
AAAATCGTCAAATTTGTGGTATATTTTAAGTGTGCAGTGTTCATTAACAATCTGTATATTTATATCAAGAACATTTTCAACTTTATCATTTACGTTACCTTGTGTGAGGGGGATGGAATTTGGATACATTTGATTAGCGACTTGATTAAAATTTAACATATTACAAACAAGAATATCATCAATATAATTATCTACTATTGTTACTTAACAATTTAGCAAGTGCTAATTTTTCTGGGATGTTATTTATTTTGCTACTGTCAACTAAGTTTTTCATAAATTTAAATTCTAAAGCAAGCAAGAATAAGTCATATATATGATTAAGGGAGCCCACCTCGCATGTTTTTTCTTTCTCTCCCTCTCTCTTTGGCATATATCCATTTGGCCCCATTCAGCCTACTGTTTTAAGATGTTTACCCCCATCCAGGTATCAATATTTTCCTGGCGAGCGGGAGCGAGCCAGCATATATATATTTTTGTTTTGACAGCAAACTAAATTTGTAAATTTTTCGATAGAAAGATGTCTCCGGCGAAGCCGGATTTCTCCATACAATGCTGGCTTGCTATCGCTCGCCAGGAAGAAATCGACACCTGGATGGGGATAAATGTCTCAAAACAGTTGGCTAAATGGGGCCGAATGGATACAAGCCAGGGAAAGAGAGAAAAGGAGAGAAAGATAAAAAAAAAACGGTGACCCCCCCTTAAGATGGAGAGAAAGACACAAACACACATAAACCAACAAACAGCTAAGAGAAAGGCCCATATATAGGTTTGCACCGTGATCCATAACAATGTAACACTCAAAACAATGTAACACTCAAAGCAATGAAATTAACCGAAGGATGAGAGTAAATAACAAGTTTCACAAAGGAGAAAATCTAAAATCTGGAAAAAGCTGCAGATTGAGACTAAAGCAAGAACACAAATTAACACACGAACAGAAACGGAAGGCCCCCAAACAATAAACAGCTGACATCATTACTTTTTTGTCGCTCACACACACGCTCACACACACGCTCACACACACACACACACACACACACACACGTAGAGGCACAAGTGCAAGGGAACGAATATATTTCCAAACGTAATACGACCACAAGAAAGATATCTATAGAATAATGACAAGACAAACCCAAATAAAATATCATGCAGAGAGAGGTAATGTCCCAAGCAATACACCTATCACTGTCGTTAATGTCGTCCTTCGGGTCACGAAATGGCACTCTTCTCGACTTTCACACACACACACACACACACACACACACACACACACACACACACACACACACACACACACACACACACACACACACACACACACACACACTACATAAACAATCAAAGCAAGAGATAGCGAGAGATAACAAAACAACCAGTGTCGTTAATCTAGTTTTTAAGATCATTTAATTGCCCTCCTCTTGATTTTCACACCGACCCACGCACACTGCGGAGAGAGAGAGAGAGAGAGTGTATGTGAAAGCGAGAGAGAGAGTGTGTGTGAGATAATAAAACAGTCAATGCCGTTAATCTTGTCGTTCGGGTAATTAAATTGCACTTTTCTTGACTCCCACCTGTTGTCGGCCAGAACGACTTAGTGACGCCAGCATTTCACTTACAGTATATACATTATAGTGTAGCTGATCTAATAAATCATGTTCAACAGTATGAATGCAAATTAAGCAGAAGTGCAGTGTTTGTCGTGTAAGGAAAGAAACTGCATATCCAAATCTTATTGGATACTAATTGCTAGCCCTTCTTGAATTTAAGCCATTAGATTGTTTTTGCCATGAAAGCTACAGAAGCTTTTCCGAAGTTTTATGCTGATTCATTTAATTATGTGGTTTTTTTTTTCATGTAAATATAAGCATTTTGAATTTGAATGGGCAAATAAATTCTTATATTATAAGTATTATTTAAATGCAGTTTCTGAATATCAATAGCTTGATTTTATTTTTGATTGCGGTCTTAAAAATTACAAAAATGTAATCAAATGTAGAAACACATTTTATGATGAATTCATCTATCTTTTCAAATAGGTTGGTACCTGTGACACAATTATATAATGTTTAATTTTTATGGATCTGAACTGTGATTTAAAATAAATAAAATACATTCCAGTTAATCAGTTTGCAATAGGAAATAGAAGAAAGTTTTAACGAATATTTTTAATTTGAAATATTGGGAAAACAACCATTATACTTGTCGTATATGTAACTTCATGAATTATAATAATTACGTCAATAGAATGATAATAACATGTTTATTTATTGTCTCTGAATCCACGTGCAATTGTTGATAAGAATATAATTATATTACCATATATTATTTATGAACAATATTTTTAGTTGTCTATGGTTTTCATAGCTACGTTTTCGATTATTTTGATGCTATCACGGCAAGAATATCAAATATATAATATAATGAGCCAAATATTCGATAATATGTTTGATTTTGTGCATCATGTTTTGTAGTTATCAATACTTTGTAAACCTCTATGAAAAGAGTATACACTGTATATCCTTTTGCGAAATAGAACTGACGATCTATCTGTCTGTACGTCTGAATTTTTATCAAGCATCCAAAAAAAGCCTAGGGAGAGTTCAAGGACACGTAGTCAGGAATAGAGACAGCCCAACAGAAACACTGGCTCGGTATTCTATAGTACGGGCAAGTCGGTGCTACAAGGTTTCGCAGTGTTGGACAAATACATACTGATTGCTACAAGAATATGAAGAAACGGGTAACTGATTTATTGTAGCAACTGTGTGTGCGAGATATATGCGTCACCATGTCTCTGAGGCCGGCAACAGGTCAGAGGCAAGAAAAATGCAATCAAGTGACCCGAGTGACAAGATTAACGACACTGGTGCTTTGCTGTCCACCCCCCCACCCCCCACCCTCTCTCTCTCTCTCTCTCTCTCTCTCTCTCTCTCTCTCTCTCTCTCTCTCTCTCTCTCTCTGTTTATGAGTACGTGTGTGTGTGATGTTATCTTTTGTCCTAGGCTTGGTGTTAGGCTTGTCCTCTTATTTCTGTATCCTAGTGAGAGACAATGACAGTACAGTTAAGTAGCCCGAGAGAAAAGATTTAGCGATACTCTCGTTGTGTGTGTGTGTATGTGTGCGTGTGCGTGTGTGTGTAGTTTCCTATTTATCCCTATTTCGTCTGAGGTAGACCTTTGACCTTCACCTTTATGTAAGAGTACATTTTTGTTTGCATTGATATTACCCATGAAAATCAAATAAGCATGCCTAATTTCATTAAAACCCATCAGTTAGTGTCATATATATTAATAGAATAGATGACCTTGGCCTTTGACCTTTATCTTGACCTTTATGTCTCAAAATGTATTATTTTCATGTTCATTTAAAGTGCAACTATCTCACCAAATGTGAATTTTGTATGCAAAGTAAAAAAAAATTTAGCATATTGACCTTTTATTATAAATTGACCTTTCATTTGGAATTGTATAGTTTCTTGTATGACCTTGGTCTAGGTATTCCGAATATACATGGTAAGACTAGTGAGAATCCAACAGTTAGTATAAGAAATACTAGTAAAAAAACTATTTTGACCTTTGACCTTACTCTTTAGAATACTTATCTAAAATTTGGGCAATGTGATATCAAGGTTACCAGTAACTTGTATAGTGAAAATGAAGACATTTAAGTAAAAACTAAAAATAAATAGTATAAGTTGACCTTTCAGCTTGACCTGTGACTTTGACCTTTATGCAAGAGTACATCTTTTTGTTCATTGATATTGCCCAGGAAAATCAAATAAGCATGCCTAATTTCATTAAAACCCATCAGTTAATTTCATGTATATATAAAGAATAGTTGACCTTCACCTTTGACTTTTATCTTGACCTTTACGTTGTGTCTAAATTTACTATTTTCCTCATCATTTAAAGTGCAACTATCTCACCAAATGTTGTGAAGTTTGCATGAAAAGTAAAGAAAATACCTTATTTGACCTTTTATTTGACCTTGACCTGTGACCTTGACCTTTCATATGGTATTAAATAGTTTTTTGTATGACATTGGCCTAGGTATTCCGAATATACATGGTAAGCCAAATGAGAATCTAACAGTTAGTATTAGAAATACTAGTGAAAAGCATATATTTACCTTTGACCTTACCCTTTTAAATATTTACCTAAAATTTCGTCGAAACCATATCAATGTTAGCAGTAACTTGTATAGTGAAAATGAAAACATTTGAGTAAAAACTAAAAAATATGAAATATTTACCTTATTTTTAACCTTGACCTTTGACCTTAACCTTAAAGTAATATGGAACATTCTTTTTACTGACCTTCGCATTGACCAAATGGATATACCTGCGAAATTTGATGAAAATCCATGGAACGGTCTAGGAGTTTCCGGACAGACAGACGGATGACGGACGACGACAACGACGACAGACAAGCTGACTGGTGCATAGTGCAGAGTATACGGGCAGGATCTGGGTGTGTGATACCACTCTGCTTCGCAGAGTTGATAAAACAAAATATCATACTAACCCCCAAGGGGTCGGATCAGATAGTGTTAAGTTGTCGACGAACTATTGTATCGTCTATCCTTCAGGCCCAACCACACAAATAGGGAAGAAAATTACATCCAAGAAAACCAGAACGAAAAAGAAAATGTGTAGGCCTAAGCCAGCGCCCGGGGATACCACATTTCCTGCTGATTTGGGGCAAGTGGTATACAGTATATCGGCACCATCGAAATGGCTCAACTTATTTTATCACAATCTATTTTGTATTAATGCAGTGTATTCATGATATGTGCATATGCATAAGCAGGGTAAACATTTTAATATGAACAACACAAATAATATAACGAAAACAAAAAACCCCAGCGAGGCAAGATATGCGTGTGAGAAAGTAGAGTTGTTGTAATGAATCCTGGTATATATACATATATATATATACCGGTATATATAATATATATATATATATACTGTATATATATATACTGTATATACATATAAAATCGTGAACATTGACCAATGAAACCATGAAACTAACCAATAGTTTTCCTAAAATAATTAATTAGTGGATCACATTTGCTTCTCCTCATATTATACACAAATTATTGTCCTCGCCTATACACGATAAGAAGCAGTTTTGTCATATTTCATACCGTCGAGGTCATGACTTTATAAACACTTACTAATCATAAAAATATGATGGTGAACATTAAGGGGAGATTTTTAGTTTGTTCCCTAGACCTCCATCAAGCTTAAAAATATACCCCCTAGACCCTCTATCAAGATGAATTTGTGCATTGTTCGGTAGAAAAAATCCTCTTAAATTACAGGCTCACCAGGAAAAAGATCGACACCTAAATGGCACGAAAGGTCTAAAAATGTACAGGAATGGGACGAACGTTCTTAAGATCACTAAACTAATGGGGCGAACGTCTTAATATCTCAAAAGCAATGGGGCTAAACATGAGGGAGAAAGCTAGGGGTCCAAATAAAATCCCTCAAGTGGAAATCTCCCCTTAACTCGTGTCTCCCAGTAATTAAATATTTATGACTCGAGCAGTTTTTCACAATAGTTCACCAGTGCATTGTAATTGACCGCTTGCGAGTTTCAGGCTATAAGGAAGTTGGAGTTTATATACGGATATGTTGGAGAATTACGAGCTAAAGTGTGGTTGTATTTTACATATAAATACATAAAGCCAAACTTATCCTACTTTATATCTATCCGAAACCTACATTATTACTGCATTTTTGTTTGATATCGATGTTTACGAATTCAACTTCCTTATAGCCTGAAACTCGCAAGCCTTGAAATGCTGGACGACAACTGTACTCTACCAGTGGTAATAAAGTCAGTCAATTGACCACTTGCGAGTTTCAGGCTATAATGAAGTTGGAGCCTTAAACATTGATATTAAACAGAAATACAATAATAATGTTGGTTTCTGATGGCTAAAGGGCATGTTGAATTGGGTTTTATGTATTTATGAATGTACTACGACCATATTTTAGCTCGTAATTCTGCTAAATATCAATATCTACAGCTCCAACTTCCTTGTAGAACGAAACTCGCAAGTCGGCAATTAATATTATATTATTATTACATGGCACATCAGTGTTGCTGAGTGCACAGTTATTGCAGTGGTCTAACGATTATGGCTTCAGTCACAGTGATTATGTGAAAATAACTAGACCCAGGGGTAAAAACCATTGTTCGGTTAAGGGGAGATAGTCCGTTTTTCTGGATCTCCTTCTCCCTCATGCTTAGCCCCATAGTTTTGAGATTTTAAGACGTTTGTTCTACTAGTTTAGCGATTTTAAGACCTTTCACCATATTTATTTTGGTCAATATTAGGACCTTTCGTGCCATTTAGGTGTCAATTGTTTCCTGGCGAGCGATAGCGAGCCTGTAATTTTAGAAGGCCTTTGGTCAAGACATTTTCCTACCGAAAAATGTACAAATCTATCTCGAAGAGGGGTCTAAGGGGTGATTTTTTAAACATGATGGAGGTCTAGAGAGTAAATAAAATATTTAATAAATTCACACATAAATAGACCAATAGTTTGCTCACATTCAACCTGTCCCAAAGAAGGGTGACCGCTCTCAACCCTCCAACTATCGTCCAATTGCTCTTATCTCTTGTCTTTCTAAAGTTTTTGAAACTATTCTTGCTTCCAAATTTCTTAAGCATTTCTCTTCTCATAATCTGCTCTCAGATCGCCAGTATGGCTTCCTTAAGGGTCGCTCTACTGGTGATCTTCTTTCATATCTTACTAACTCTTGGTCATCCTCCTTTCGGGACTTCGGTGAGACTTTTTCTATTGCACTAGACATATCGAAAGCCTTCGATAGAGTCTGGCATAAATCTTTAATTTCTAAACTACCCTCCTTCGGTTTCTATCCCTCCATCTGTGCCTTTGTCTCTAATTTCCTTTCCGGCCGTTCCATAGCCGCGGTTGTGGACGGCCATTGTTCACTTCCTCACTCTATAAACTCCGGTGTTCCTCAGGGCTCTGTCCTATCTCCTATTCTCTTTCTAATTTTTATAAATGATCTCCTTAACTGTACCTTAATTCCCATCCATTCATACGCAGACGACTCAACCTTGCACTACTCCATTAGTTTTTCAGAACGCCCCAGCCAGCAATCCCTCAACGACAAACGTAATGAAGCCATAGAACTCTTAAATTCTGATCTAAATACTATTTCCAATTGGGGCAGAGAAAACCTTGTTAACTTTAATGCTTCCAAAACCCAATTTCTCCATCTATCTACCCGTCAGGATCTCCCAGCGGACTATCCCTTATTCTTCAACAATACAAAATCAACCCTTCATCTTCTCTCAATATTCTTGGTGTCTCTTTTTCTTCTGCTCTCATTTGGAAGGACCATATTACCAGTCTTGCTAAGGCAGCATCCCAGAAGCTGGGTGTGCTCAACCGCCTTAGGGGGTTCTTTTCCCCTGCACAGCTTCTTGCTCTGTACAGGGGCATAGTGCGCCCTTGTATTGAGTATTGTTCACATGTGTGGGGAGGTTCCTCTCACACTGCTCTCCTAGACAAAGTTGAAAGGAAGGCCTTTCGTATCATTAACTCCCGTCCACTCACCAACTCTCTGCAATCTCTCTCTCTCCGCCGCAATGTTGCATCTCTCTCGCTATTCTATCGCTACTATAATAATCAGTGTTCCTCAGAGCTATCCCAGTGCATACCACCTCCTTTACGTAGGGCACGTGGTACCCGTCTTGCAACTCAATCCCACCCCTACTCTGTGCAACTCTCCAACCCAAGAGTGAAACGTTACTCTCAAACTTTCTTCTACTCAACAGCTGAGCTCTGGAACTCTCTCCCAGAATCAGTCTTTCCCTCTTCCTATGACTTAAATTGCTTCAAACTCCGTGTGTCCAGGCATTTTGGCTCGAACGTCCCTTGATTTTGGCCCTGTCACTCTTTCAACTATGGGGGAGGCACTCGCTATAGGCAGTTATGCCTTTTGCCTCCCTCAATCACATAGAAAAAAAAAAAAAAAAAAAAAAAAAAAACATTAACCCTTACATCCTTAACTGAAAGCCAGGATATTAAAATTCACCACCACCTAATTGAGAATCTGATAAAGTTATAATTAAGCCACTGTATCGTTGTATATATAGTCCTTAGTTGTTTTTAATCACACTTTAAGCGTTGCATTGTTTTATTCCATCGGTGCTACTGTTACACGAATAAATATCTAATATATATTTGAATTATACATAACTGTCCATCAAATTTGACGACAAACTTGTGGAGCGAGGTGTGTAAACAAGTTCAAAATGTAGTATTCAGTTTTTTAACGCTAATTCATTACTTGATACAAGTAAAATAACAACGCTTAGCATAAGGACCTTAAGAAGAAATACGGCCTCGTACATGGGTTTTCTGTAAATGTTTATGTTAGACATTTATGTTTTCATTTAGAGTAGACATTCTGAAACTAGGACTAAACAAAGAACTGTTGAGCATTATCGTACAGAGAACCCCGTCTTAGTAGAAATTATACCTCTGCGACTCTCTAGGCCTATGCAGTATAGCCTCTATACATTATACATCTGCGACTCTCTAGGCCTATACAGTATACCTCTATACATTATACCTCTGCGACTCTCTAGGCCTATCAGTATACCTCTATACATTATACATCTGCGACTCTCTAGGCCTATACAGTATACCTCTATACATTATACCTCTGCGACTCTCTAGGCCTATACAGTATACCTCTATACATTATACCTCTGCGACTCTCTAGGCCTATGCAGTATAGCCTCTGCGACTCTCTAGGCCTATACAGTATACCTCTATACATTATACCTCTGCGACTCTCTAGGCCTATGCAGTATAGCCTCTTGTAAAAATGGAAAACAAAAACATTCTGAATTTGTTTTTCTCATTCCCTTCTCTTGCTCTTTTGTCTCCCAGTAAGATTGTGAACATTTACTTAAAAATGGAAAACAAAGCCCCCTCACTCTCACTCTCTCTCTCTCTCTCTCTCTCTCTAAAGTTGGCCGGAGTGGAAATAAACTCAATGTATTCAATTTATGCAGGCGTTCACTCTAACAAGAAACACTGGAGAGGGAAGAACGAATATTATGAAGCAAACCAAGCCTTAAGGGGAGATTTCCACTTGAGGGATTTCAAGCTTGATGGAAGTCTAGGAAACACACTAAAAACCTCCCCTTAAGGGGACAGTGGTTATTTATGTGGGTCTGTTTATTTATATATTCATTTATTTTGTAGTTTCCTCCCTAGACCGCCATCAAACTTAAAAAAATATATATGGTTAATTTGTCCATTTATCGGTAGAAAAATGTCACGGCCGAAGGCCGGTTCCTACACAATTACAGGCTCTCTATCGCTAGCCTTAAAATAATCAACACCTAAAAGGGACGAAAGGTGTTAATATTGGCAACGAAATGAGGCAAAAGGTCTTAAAATCGACAAACTAATGGGGCAACATTTCAAAATCTCAAAACTAATGGGGATAAGCATGAGGAAGAAAGGGGATCAGAAAACCGGCCCATCTCCCCTTCATATAATACGAAGGCATAGTAGTTTTATAATTTTCTACGAAGTATCGATAAATCAACTGTGTGATGTTCTATTGATCGTCATATGAAAACAAACTATAGGATATGTTGTCAAAATCTGGTCTCCAGGACATAGAGCGACTAGAAAGAGTTCAAGCTAGGACTACAACACGTATTCCATTGGTTAGGAAAATGAGCTATTAGGACCGGTTGAGAGCTCTTGGTCTTCTTTCATTGGAAATACGTAGAGTAAAAGGTGAACACATTGGATCTCTATGATAATAAATGGGTTTGGCAACGGTAATTTGAGCTAAATGTCTACCATAAACAGGAATAGAACCCACAACCATGTCTGGTAGTTTGAGCTGAAGAGATTTAGTACTAGTATATGGGGAAACTTCTTCAAACATAAAATGTCTTCTATTTGAATCAACTTCCCTCAGAAGTTGTAAATAATGATACGGTGGAACAGTTTTATAAAATAGTAGATAACATTCTACATACTTTACAACGAACCAACTGCACTATACAATCGCTCTCTTTTCGCCAATAGGACCAATCATATCTCCATTGAATAAACTAGCTGTCCCCTCTCTCTCTCTCTCTCTCCCTCCTCCCCCCCCCCCCCCCTCTCCCCTTCTCTCTCTCTCTTACAGAATCTTCCCCCTATATAACAGCCAACACAGCACCAAAGTTGCTAACGCCCGGCCGTATAATACAAACTTTCTCTCATTATTGGTTATTTCTTCGGGTTCCCTCAACGTCGTTCTACTTCCATTGGATATTTTACCCTAGGGTCACTATATATTATATGTATTTTACCCTAGGGTCACTATATATTATATGTATTTTACCCTAGGGTCACTATATATTATATGTATTTTACCCTAGGGTCACTATATATTATATGTATTTTACCCTAGGGTCACTATATATTATATGTATTTCGAACCGCATATCTGTGTTTGTGGTGTAATGGTTTAGGTGCTTATGTTCTGGGTGTGGTGTCCCGAGTTCGAATATCGTGAGGACCATATGCTGTCATTAGTTTATTAAAGTACATTGGGATTTGTAATTGATGATTAATGTTAAGAACGGGGTGTTACTTATTTATGTATAGACACACAGATAGACAGTGAGAAATACTGCAACTCACCATAAACCAACGATAATCTGCAACAGGCTTACTGACCCACACGAGACAGTTTATGTTATACTAATTTACCTGAAATTCGACTCCAAACACTAATCTATAAACTGTTAAGGGGATAATGGCTATTTTGTTGGTCTAAATATTCCGTTATGCATATAATTTTTAGTTTCCTCGCTAGACATCCATGAAGTTTTAAAAACACCCCCAAGATACATTTGTACATTTTTCGGTAGCAAAATGTCCCGGCCGAAGGCCGGTTCCTCATAAAATTATAGGCTCTCTATCCCTCGCCAGGAAAAAATCGACACCTAAATGGCACAAAAGGTCTTAAAATTGACAATGAAATGGGGCGAAAGGTGCTAAAATCGTCAAACTAACGGGCCGAACGGTGGTCATACGGTGGCCGAGCGCACTTGTATGTATGTATGTATATACTCAGGCACATAACCCATTGCTGGGGGTGGCCGACACGAGACAGAGCCCGAACAGAAACTACATTTAAAGTTCATATTCTCAGGTCCAGGACCACTTTCGCGTTCCCTCGCCCCTTTCTCTGTCTCATCGAGTAGGAGAATTATACAAGGGGAGGAGGATTCCTAGCCCCCTGCCCCCGAGCGCACTTAGTACACTGTATTGGGAGCGCTAGCTCTGGTGTCGGTGTTCGATCCCACGTGCCGGCAGGGGAAGTTCTCTCAAAAACTTTCCCTGGCCGTGAAGGCAAGGTCTGGGCGGACCGCCTCGGGGGGCCCACAAAGTCTCCTGCCCACATCCTACTCCCTCGGGGGTATGTAGTCGCTCTCGTTAGCAGCCAGTATCAGTCTGTTGATCCCTTAGAATAAGATCTAGGTTAAGTCTGTGTATTTTTTGCCCCATTGGCTGCCGGCACACACACCTACACACACACACACACACACACACACACCAACACACAAACATAAACATAAACACAAACACAAACACCTACACACATAGTCATACATACAACCCCTTCACACACACACACACACACACCTACACCCACACACACACACACACACCTACACCCAAACACACACAAACACACATCTACACCCACACAACCACACCCCCCTACACCCACACACACACACCCACACCGCCTCCCGTCTTAGACTGTCGCCCGGCCGCCATTCACATGCAAATCTGTATTCATAGGTATAATTTACACCAGGGCGGGAGCAGATGCCGATTTCGAATTTCACGGCACTGATCCGAACAATAGCCTAGAAACTTAATACAACACCAAAGTCAGCCTAAACATAAAATACAACACCAAAGTCAGCCTAGAAATTATATACAACACCAAAGTCAACCTAGAAATTATATACTACACCAAAGTCAACCTAGAAATTATATACTACACCAAAGTCAACCTAGAAATTATATACTACACCAAAGTCAACCTAGAAATTATATACTACACCAAAGTCAACCTAGAAATTATATACTACACCAAAGTCAACCTAGAAATTATATACAACACCAAAGTCAACCTAGAAATTATATACTACACCAAAGTCAACCTAGAAATTATATACTACACCAAAGTCAACCTAGAAATTATATACTACACCAAAGTCAACCTAGAAATTATATACTACACCAAAGTCAACCTAGAAATTATATACTACACCAAAGTCAACCTAGAAATTATATACTACACCAAAGTCAACCTAGAAATTATATACTACACCAAAGTCAACCTAGAAATTATATACTACACCAAAGTCAACCTAGAAATTATATACTACACCAAAGTCAACCTAGAAATTATATACTACACCAAAGTCAACCTAGAAATTTAATACAACATTCAAAGTCAGCCTAAAAATTGAAATACAAAACCAAAGTTAGCCTAAAATATATATACAACACCAAGTCATCCTAGATATACAATAATACACCAGTGTCAGCCTAAACATTATATACAACACCAACGTCAGCCTCAAATATTTAATAAAACACCAAAGTCAGCCAACAAAAAATATACTACACCAAAGTCAGCCAAGAAATTAAATAAAACCTCAACGTTTTCCTAGATAAACACATCACAGTCGTCAGTTGTCAGGTACCTTTCATGTGTACAGTATAGTACATGTACAGTGCAGTGCAGTACATTACAGTACAGTACAGACCTTGTCCGGATGTATAACATCTGAGGTGAATCCATTGATTTCGGGGGCTGATGAGTGATTGGTGCTTCTGAATGTTTGTGTGTTTTCTTTTTGTGGGCAAACTGTTAGATGTGTTCTTCTCCTGTCACCTTATTTTCCTTTCTCTAGTCTCTTGCTGATCCTCCCTACACGTGGGAGTAAGGTCTGGCTACTGACCGACTGACTGACAGTAATATGAGGACGACAGTTTTGGCTATGTGAATTCTATTGTGATAATGTTTAGACATGTGGCGACGCACTGTACATACAGTGGCGGCATAAATGAAGTGCTGACATAAGTGAAGTGGCTACATATAGAAAGTGGTGATGTAAATGAAGTGCGACATATATGAAGTGAACACAAATTAAGTTAATACACGTGAAGTGGCGACATTAATGAAGTGACAACGAAAAGGATATGGTGGCATAAAGTGGGTACATAATTTAAGTGGTGACATAAATAAAGTGACGCCATAAACGAAATGGTGCCCTACATAAAGTGTCATCATAATCGAAATGGTGACATATATAAAGTGGCTACATAGATAAAATGGTAATATAAATGAGGTGGTGACATACATGAAGTGGTAATATAAATGAGGTGGTGACATACATGAAGTGGTAATATAAATGAGGTGGTGACATACATGAAGTGGTAATATAAATTAATGAGGTGGAGACATACATGAAGTGGTAATATAAATGAGGTGGTGACATACATGAAGTGGTAATATAAATGAGGTGGTGACATACATGAAGTGGTAATATAAATGAGGTGGTGACATACATGAAGTGGTAATATAAATGAGGTGGTGACATACATGAAGTGGTAATATAAATGAGGTGGTGACATACATGAAGTGGTAACACGTGGATGGAGGGGTGAAATAAATGAAATGGAGAGTTCATGCGAGTCATGTTAACCCTTTCAGTAACTATGTTGTCGTTCTTGTTAAACTGGTCGATTGTACGTAGCTTACAAAGTATCTTCAACAATAAATTACCTAGAAGTGTTGTAGAGTGCCATACAGTCCAGATATTACCTAGAAGTGTTGTAGAGTGCCATACAGTCCAGATATTACCTAGAAGTGTTGTAGAGTGCCATACAGTCCAGATATTACCTAGAAGTGTTGTAGAGTGCCATACTGTCCAGATATTACCTAGAAGTGTTGTAGAGTGCCATACAGTCCAGATATTACCTAGAAGTGTTATAGAGTGCCATACAGTCCAGATATTACCTAGAAGTGTTGTAGAGTGCCATACAGTCCAGATATTACCTAGAAGTGTTGTAGAGTGCCATACAGTCCAGATAATGTGACCGTTTGTGCCTGAGTAATGTGACCGTTTGTGCCTGAGTAATGTGACCGTTTGTGCCTGAGTAATGTGACCGTTTGTGCCTGAGTAATGTGACCGTTTGTACCCGAGTAATGTGACCGTTTGTGCCTGAGTAATGTGACCGTTTGTGCCTGAGTAATGTGACCATTTGTGCCTGAGTAATGTGACCGTTTGTGCCTGAGTAATGTGACCGTTTGTGCCTGAGTAATGTGACCGTTTGTGCCTGAGTAATGTGACCGTTTGTGCCTGAGTAATGTGACCGTTTGTGCCTGAGTAATGTGACCGTTTGTGCCTGAGTAATGTGACCGGTTGTGCCTGAGTAATGTGACTGTTTGTGCCTGAGTAATGTGACCGTTTGTGCCTGAGTAATGTGACCGTTTGTGCCTGAGTAATGTGACCGTTTGTGCCTGAGTAATGTGACCGTTTGTGCCTGAGTAATGTGACCGTTTGTGCCTGAGTAATGTGACCGTTTGTGCCTGAGTAATGTGACCGTTTGTGCCTGAGTAATGTGACCGTTTGTGCCTGAGTAATGTGACCGGTTGTGCCTGAGTAATGTGACCGTTTGTGCCTGAGTAATGTAACCGTTTCAGTGGCGTACATAGTACTATAATTTTGTAATTTGACAACAGTCTTTCTGGAGCTGAAGCTCTTCAATTGATGGCGGTGGTAATTTGTATTTATTTATTTTGTTGTTGTTTTATATATTATATATATATATTTGTTTTCACAAACAGCCTAGTAAGGACCATTAGGTCTGTTGTTGCTTGCCTTCCTTTGATCTTTGTGTACTTCATATTTTAACACCCACACATCTCTATTAAGGTTTATAAAATCGGGTAGTAAAAGCTTGATAACAATACAAGTAAATATGATGGCGTAATATTGGTGAAAATACAATGAACGAATGCGTAATGGTAAACTGAAAAGGTTACCATAAGATATAATAGAAGAGTATAAAACTATATTATTCTACACCCAATAGGCCTTACAGCCAACTCAGCCAAAACAAACTTCGGTTACCCATATAATATAAACTTCTGATATTGGTTATTAATCTTATTGGTTATCTCAAGCGACGTTCTGCTTTCTTTATAATAATTTTGCTTAGCTACATGAGGATCAGTCTTACAATGTGTCAATTTACTTTGTAGTTCCTTCTCTTTCTTTTGTTATGCATTCACCTTTAGGAATTTTTCAAATTAACATTACATTTCGCTACACAATCTTCATAATAGCAAAGTAATCAAGATGTAAAAGTAAAGTTGGGTGGCTTACGCTAAGATGCCCTTGACCGTTGTACCCATCTCCACGATATTACCGTTTGGAGCCAGTGATGGATAATGCGAATGACATATCCAGCCTGGTACACAGGGGCTACTGCATGTTATCCAGATTACCACCATTTACTTCCTCGGATGGATGTCAAAAATATCCACACCCGTCTCACCCCGCAGGGGAGCTTTCGATTGCTAGTAGCAAATTTAACTCACAGTCGAAAGGTCACGAGTTCGATTCTCGGAACATGGAGATATACAGTAGCCATTCGTGATATCCCAACTAGGGAAGTAATCTTTGGTGACCTATAAAATATGTAATAGACCCTGCATACCAACACGATTTATCAACCACAGGCACGGAAATGGTACGGAGATAAGCGTCGAGGTAGAGCACAGTCTATCATAAGCCCCTCCCCCCCCCCCCCCCACACACACACTCACACACTCTACTCTGTTACAGATAACGTAGAAACCAGCTGGCTATCTCTTCACCCTCACTGTACGGTTATGACGTCAGCAGCGAACCACTGACATTTATCTTTTGTTAGAATATGAAACTATAAATGGCATTTGCTTTTGTGCCTCACGGCAGGATGTAAAAACTGAAACGGGACAAATAGCTCTCGTGTTTGTGTATGGAGCCGTGATTCAATGTGTCTCTTTTCTCTCCTGTGGTCAGTCTATTGAAGCTATAAATAAACTGAGCGAACAAAAACCCGTCATATTTTAATTTGTGGCTGTTGTACAGCGACTCTTGATCACAGTTTGAGGTTTGTTACAATAAATAATCGAATAGAAAAACAAAATTCAGTCGTGTTTTTATGGCTGGACTATTTTGGGTTAACACTATGCTTTAACCAATATATACTGTACATAGTTATACAGTATATACATATATATTATATATATACCCGGTATATATATATATATTATATACACAGTATATACCCGGTAATATACTGTATATATTAAAAAACATAATTGTTGTTACGGCACATTAATATTGACCCCTTGAGAAATAGGACGAGTTTTGACTGATTATTCTGCCTATTACTAGACGATCGTATTTAGATTAGGAAAGGTATATGAAAGTCAGAGAGTTAGTTGAGATAGTCTTTACCCTCTTGATGCCTATATAGTAGGGCGGACATCGACAGTTAGTTGAGATAGTCTTTACCCTCTTGATGCCTATATAGTAGGGCGGACATCGACAGTTAGTTGAGATAGTCTTTACCCTCTTGATGCCTATATAGTAGGGCGGACATCGACAGTTAGTTGAGATAGTCTTTACCCTCTTGATGCCTATATAGTAGGGCGGACATCGACAGAAAAATAACATATTTGTTCACTTTTTTATAGAATGATGAGACTGACCACATATTGAGCCCGGGTTAGTTATGATATTCTGATATAGTGCCATCTCATGAGTGCCCCCCAACTAAGTGCCCCCCAATCGAGGAGACAAGACGTTGGTGCAAGGTATACAACCCTTGCTGATGACTTGCAAACATTCAATGAAATTGGAGGCCATTAAAGCCCCTTTCACACTGGTGTCCCGA
Source organism: Paralithodes platypus (assembly GCA_032716605.1). NCBI lineage: Eukaryota > Metazoa > Arthropoda > Malacostraca > Decapoda > Lithodidae > Paralithodes > Paralithodes platypus. The sequence goes on from CM064487.1 coordinate 134,962,583, forward strand.
ACCTTCCGGGTTTAAAAATGATCGTGTGTTTCACAAAGTCTGGTGCAGTCCTGCAAGGTCAGGGCAAGGTCAACGGAGACATGGAAAGAATGCGTGGACACCCCTGTCTAATTTGCACGTGTCCAAAAATGTCGGATTGGTCGGCCTTGGGTCACCGACGTGACAAGGCGGCCATACGGCGTGGGTGGGCTGCAATAAAAACGGCAGAAGGTACACATGGACAGAGGGGGGGTGGGGAGTAATGCCAGATACGTGCAAAAACGCGGGTTAGGATGCAGCCAGGGTCCCGAGAATATAGGGTCAACCCACGCGCAGGTACCTGCGAATGAGTGACGTCACAGTCCCCACGCTCTGCCTGAACCCCTCATACAAGACATCTTGTTTTTGTGATATATTGAACTATGCGTGTATATAGAATCTTATTTAATGTTACAGGACAAAAGAAAATATTAAAATATATCAAGCTTAGTATATTTTACAATTAAATGTGCATAAATATGAGGTAATATATTATGGATGATAGCGAGCATACCAATGAATAACATGTAGGCTATAGGCTACACCAAGAAAGTGCTTACATTAACTTCATATGAGAGAGAGAGAGTGGGAGTGGTTGATACCTGATTAGGGGCTACTTATTCCTAAGGAAGGGCATATTATAATGTCATTAGTGAAGGAACGGACACACACACAAACACGCACACAGCCTTGTGTTTGTGTGCGTGGACAAGCGGTGATGTGTGTGTGTTGATCTGAGAGAAAATCTGTGAGTGTATGTGTGTATGGGATAGTGGGAATGAGTGTTTGTGCATGCGTATCTTGCTCACCTTTATCATGACAAAAGAACTGCAATTTACAAACCATGAGTGTGTGTGTTGAATTCTAGCTTGTCAATGTTAAGCTGATAAATCTTTTTAATGCCCTATGAATTTTCCGCCAAGTAGAAGGGACACACACACATACTTATGCACACACACTCACTCACACACACACTCACGCACGCACGCACATACACTTACGCACACTCACTAACACACACACACACACATTTTACAAACTCATGTGTGTGTGTGGGTTGGGGTTAGTTTCTAGCTTGTCAATGTTAAGCTGAATATTTGTCCTAAAGTCATACACACAGTCACACACACACGCACTACATTTTATAAACTGTGTGTGCATGTGTGTGTGGGGGTTGGGGTTAATTCTAGCTTGTCAATGTTAAGCAGAATAGTTTTCCTAACGTCATACACACACACACACACACACACGCACTGCATTTTGCAAAGTGTGTGTGTGTGTGTGTGTGTGTGTGTGTGCGCTTTTGAATTCTACCTTGCCCATGTTAAGCTGATGATTGTTTCTACTGTCATATTACCAGCTGCCAAATTATCACACCCACATTAGAATTAGAATTAAAATAGCAAGCTACAAGGGCTATGTAAACAGCAAGCTACAAGGGCTATGTAAACAGCAAGCTACAAGGGCTATGTAAACAGCAAGCTACAAGGGCTATGTATTAAACAGCAAGCTACAAGGGCTATGTAAACAGAAAGCTACAAGGGCTATGTAAACAGCAAGCTACAAGGGCTATGTAAACAGAAAGCTACAAGGGCTATGTAAACAGCAAGCTACAAGGGCTATGTAAACAGAAAGCTACAAGGGCTATGTAAACAGCAAGCTACAAGGGCTATGTAAACAGCAAGCTACAAGGGCTATGTAAACAGCAAGCTACAAGGGCTATGTAAACAGAAAGCTACAAGGGCTATGTAAACAGCAAGCTACAAGGGCTATGTAAACAGCAAGCTACAAGGGCTATGTAAACAGCAAGCTACAAGGGCTATGTATTCATTGATTAGTAAATGCAGACAATTTAATTTACCAGTTGATATACAGGTGGAATTGTTTAAAGCAATGGTTAGACCAGTTATGTTGCACTGTATGCTGCTGAGGTATGGGGACATTATGTTATTAGAAAATTAGAACAGCTTCATTTGAGGTTTTTAAAGCATACATTACATGTTGATAAGTATACTAGTAATGACATGTTGTATGGTGAACTTGGTGAATATCCTATAGACATAAATATTAAGTGTTCAATGATCGGTTACTGGGTGAGATTAATTACTGGTAAAACAAGTACGGTAAGTTAAGTTATAATGTACAAGTGTTTGTTACATTTGGATCAGGTTGGTGTTTATACTTCACCTTGGTTAAATTGTGTTAAAAGTATTTGTAATGACTGTGGGATGTCTGGAGTCTGGTTGTCACACAATGTAATAACCCCAGCCTGGTTCAGATTGGCAATAGAACAACAGCTTAAAGATCAACGGATAACAAAATGGAATAGTAATTTGTCAAGTAGGGCCATGTGTAGTAGCTATAGAACTTATACATTTGTCTTCAGTATGGAGGATTAACTTGCGAAATTGGATAAGGGAGAGAGACTAGCTATAAGTAAACTGAGAGCAAGTAATAATAAATTACCAGTTAATACTGGTAGACACAGAAATATTGATAGAGAAGACAGGGTATGTACTAAATGTAATGAGAATGTGGTGCGGGACGAATATAATTTGTTGCTTATATGTCAAAATGAGGATATTGTACAGTTAAGGAATAGATATATTTTTCATTACTACAAGCATAACCCAACACAGTATAAATATATACTGTTAATGAATAATACTAACTTAAAATGTATGAGGAATCTGTCACCTCTTTTCAATAGAACGTTTACTATGTATAGATAGATCAAGTCTTAGGACATTTAATATAGTTTGCTTAAGATGTACCAGTGTATTTACGTGTACGCTAATTTAGTTAGCAAAGGCATATTGTACATGTGTAGCATGTAAGGGGCTGTCCTCCATACTTTTTGTAAAAGTCTGAGCAAAATAAACTCAATTCAATTCACACACACACACACACACACTGCTCAATTCCTGTAAACTACAAATAGGTAAATACACACACACACACACACACATGTTAGTCCAAAAAACTGGGAACTGGGAATATCCATTACGATACTTGTCTAAGTAAAATGGATTGATTATAAAGTAACTAAGACAGGACAACACGAGCGCTGCTCAATTCCTGTAAACTACAAATAGGCAAATAGGTAAATACACACACACACACATTGTAATTGTCTCAACTTCTGATGTTGTTAGTTAAGCCTTTGAGTACCAGCTACGTGTGTTATATTGTATTCTAGCTAGGATATATTAATACGATATTATGCAGCTTCGGAAGGATCTACGGTAGTTAAAAAGGTTGGTTGAGATAGTTGGAAGCCATATTATTGCTAGAGGTCCTTCCTAATCTGAATACAATGGTCTAATAGTGGCTACACTATAAAGAAAAGGACATCACCGGTACTTTATGGGTTAACTGTATAGTAACTAACATCATTGCTTCTATGCTATATATTTCAAGATAGGTATCTTAGCATTCATAATTCCAAATCATTATCATACCACACACAACTAGAATTATAAAACATTCACTTTGTTTCACCTGTATGTTCGTGATTGAGTTCTCAAAGTGAATGAACTGACCGACCTCCCACTGACCCCTAGCCTCTGCCCCCACTGTGGGGAGAATGACGTCATGCGCGAAAGACAGCGCGTTTTCTTTGAGCGGTGGGTTGACCCTATATTCTCTGGACCCTGGATGCAGCCGTGTTAGCCACTCGTGAGTCTGGCCAAGGACACCCACAGAACGCCCCTGGATCAGCCGGGGACGTGGAAAAGACGTGTGTGTCAGATGAATGTTGAGGGAATGATGGGTCACACACACTTTGAGGACATTGCAGGGACACTGAACAGTCATCCCATTGTCATTTGTTGCATCCCAAGGCCACCAGGCGGCAGTGGCAAGGACGAGGCAATGTCGGGTGCATGAGCGCCAAATACACCTTGGTCACTGCGAGGTCTCCCACATTAGCCGACTGCCAACCAGATGTTTGTGAGGTTAAGTCCACATCAAGCGGCACTTGTTTTCCTTCAGAGGTTATCTCAGTGCTCTTGCATATCCACAGCATCCTGTCTATATGGACACGTCAAGAAAATACATCCCCATATCGTTTCAAAATAATAACACCGTTGTTATCCAGCTACATATAAATATACTGTGACGACAATGTGGCATTACTCCTCAGGCAATATATATAGCGTGTTTAAAGTAGGTGTGCGACAAAGCGAAATATAGATTTTGAACCTTTATATACTAACATCGGGGTCTCGTAAGAATGAAAAGCTACTAAAAGCCAGCATTCCGAAAGGGTGAGAATTGTTATCCCTTCAGAACAGATTCCTCGTAGTTACTAAATGCATTCAGTTCCGGCCAATTTAACATTTCTCAGCGTCTCCAGGGCTAAAACCCTCGTCGTGAAAATTAATATGCAAATGACGGCGGGCCTTTGAAGAGTTCAATCCCCAATTGCTGACTGCCAAAGAAAAGGAAAGTCTTGGCTTCAACATTTTTCTCAGGGTCCTGGTTTTTCTATGCCTTATAATTTTCATATTTCTTTTTCTGTCTTTGGTATTCTTGGACACTTTTGCTCACTCTCACTCTCTATCTCTCTCTCTAACTATCGATCTATCCATCCAGCAATTTGTATATACTTCTATCTATATCTATCAATCTATCTATTTTGCTTAAGGTTCGGGCTTTTGCTGATAAGGTTTTCGAGAGAGAGGCCATGGAGGTGATAGTAAGGTTATTATTGTAATGGAGGATCAAAATCTGTGAACAAGGAAAACATACATACACGCACACACGATTTCACACGTACACTCCTGCATACAGTATATATATATGCAGACACACACACCTATAAATGTCCACCTACATGGCTCACACGTAAGTACACACGCATAAACCTACAGTCCTGGTCAATGATTTGTGACCAATGTCTAGAGTCACAATTATGACTTTTAATAAACTGCATGAGCAACAAAAAATAATTTACTAGAATTTATTAGTTAATGCCCACAGTCTTGTTAATGCCCACCGTCTTGTTTTTACCACTGGCGGGGAGAATATTATGCATCCGTTAACTTCCACAAACTTATTTCCTATTAATATTATGTAAGAGGTTTCTGGAGTGATATCATACAGGTTGGAAGACATATATTACTGGTATAATATTCCTAAAGTGCTCTCTCTCTCTCTCTCTCTCTCTCTCTCTCTCTCTTTGTCTTCCTCCTCCCCCTGCCATCATTTTATTTTTCTCTCCGGGATTGGCTTCTGAATATTTAGGTTTCAGGAGCGATGAACTATGCACTTATGAAATTGAATACAAACTCTGACGACAGAACGTTTTACTTTGTCTTTTATTCAAAATTATATATTCCATCAATTTGAATGTTCCCTTGTCTTCCGTAATTTAATTGTAAGTGTTCATTGTTGTTTATTTGTTCTTTACTCTCATTTTAATATAATTGTTCCGCTTCCCTCTTTCTTCTTTCATTTACTACACGTACCGAAGCATACACATGCACGCACACAGCTCCAAAGAAAACAGTTCACTATTATGTTTTCCCTTCCTACCGCTAGTTAAAAAAAAAGGACCCTGGAAAATATATTGAAAAACAGATTCACCTTGTCTCGCTCTCTTCGATATTGTTTTCAAAGGGAGTTCTATGTAGTGAAAACAGTTACAAATTGAATACATACAATACAGTATACATTAATTTGTTTTGGTGACCGATCATACTTCATTCTCTCTATTATTTGTTCTAGGGGATTATAGGTATTAACGAAAATTAGTTAAAATATCGCCACATACTGGCATTATAATCATCTTCTCCATCCCCCCCCTCCCCCCCCCCCTGTCTCTCTCTCTCTCTCTCTCTCTCTCTCTCTCTCTCTCTCTCTCTCTCTCTCTCTCTCTCGTATCACTTACAAGAGAACCTGGCAAAATTAAACACTGTTTTCAGTTGAAGAAAGCAGAACAAAAGTGAAGGTATGCATGCCTTTCCTTTCCATTTCTAACTATACTATAAATTCCTTCAGGCGATTTCCTAGCCCTGCAAGGTTAATAATCTCTAACTGTTTTCATGTACGGCAAATTACAGGAGGGTGAGGAGAGAGCCTTCATCTTTGCTATCCTTTCCTTCCACTTTCTCTTAGGGTTGCTATCTCGATTATAAATAAGTCGTGGCCATCTCCCATGGATCGTAAGATTTGTGTGACCAGTGTATATATGTAAATCTATGTAAATACATCTATCAATAAGAGGGTTAGGGTGGAAGGAAGGGGATTAGTAGGGGTAGAGCTAAAGGGTGAAATTTAACTCTCTCTCTCTCTCTCTCTCTCTCCTAAATATTAAGTACACTTATGAAATGTGCGTCCATCTATAGTTGTCACTCAATTCACATATTATAAAGCTTTCCATTTATATCCAGACTTGTTAAACACATTCTTATCTGCGGTAGTCTCCAGACCTATAGTTACACCATCTATTTGTATACACACAAATAAAGCTTCCTCCGTCACGAAAATATGAACCTACCCAAACCAACGCATATATATATATATATATATAATAAATACCACTTTTAATATAAACAGAATCCTTTAGTGAGCTTTCTAGCCCGCAAAAATCCTGAAAGTCTGCACCGGCAAAACTTTCGTTTGAAGCCTGAGATATCAAAGGCAGATCTCTCCCGCACCCTGCCTGCTGAGGTCCAGATACACCAACAAATTTTAAGTCATCTATCACACAGAACCGTACAAAAAATATAACGCACAGACATACCAGAATGTTGTTAAGACACCTATTGTACTATCTGTCCACCTATCTGACTATTGCCAGACACCTCAATCTCTGAGGGGGTGGCCACAAATTAATCACCTTACACTTCTCTGTCATCCATCATCCCTCCTCCATCCCAAACCACCTTTACTGTATAATTCTCAACTCTATAATTCTCAACTCTATAATTCTCAACTCCATTCTTCCATCTCATTCACTTCTCCCTGTCTGTCCTTCCCTCCCACTCTCATAAACTCTTTTTCACATTATCTCACTCTCAATATACTTCACACGAACAAATCACATTAACCCCTTCTGTACCGGCGACGTCTTTTTATGTTTATTCCAGCCATATTTAGAATATTATGTACAGTTTAAGAAGGATCTGTGGTAGTAAAAACAATGGTAAAGTGAGATGGTTCGGGACCTTTTAATTGCTGGAGGCCCCTTTAAAATAAACAAAAGACGTTGCCGGTACAGAAGTGGTTAAAGTTATTTGGTCGTGTAAAGCGTATTGAGAGTGAGAGAATATGTAAAAGAGTTTATGAGAGTGGGGTGGAAGGACACAGGGAGAAGTAAACTTAGAATGAGTTGTTCCTCATCACACGCTCCAGAACATCTACATTAACACAACATCGTTCTCCTACTTCTTCATTTGTCTGTCTGTCTTTTCATGTACTAATCAAGTAACTCATTTCGGCCCTTCTCACTCTTGATTTATGTATCTCCAACAACGTTCAAGTTTCACTCCTGTACGTCAATGTTGGGCTCACCACACAATCATGCAATGACTTCTTTTTTCCATGCTCACCTCCCTATTCCTAGTCACTGCTTTCAGATTGCCTACAACCCTCCTCCCATGTTGCTTCCTCTTATGTGCTTCATGCTCAAAACTCCCAACTTTACTCATTACACGACCCATGTACTGTACTTATATGAACAGACATTTTCTATTACCTGACCATCCAACCTTTCTTCTCGCTCTGTAACTGCGGTACTTTCAAACATACTATTTCAACCATACTATTTAAGGGGGGTCACAGGCTTTATGGGGGGTCACAGGCTTTATGGGGGGTCACAGGCTTTATGGGGGGTCACAGGCTTTTTTCTCTACTTTTCTCTCTTTCTCTGGTTTGTATATATTCAGCCCCATTCAGCCTACTGTTTTAAGACGTTTACTCCCATCCAGGTGTCGATTTCTTCCTGGCGACCGGTAGCGAGCCAGCATATTTTTTTTTAAGTTTTTGACAGCAGGCTAAATTTGTACATTTCTCCATACAATGCTAGTTCGCTATCACTCACCAGGAAGACATTGACACCTGGATGGGGATAAACGTCTTACAACAGTAGGCTGAATGTGGCCGAATGGATACAAACCAGAGAGAAAGAGAAAATTAAAAGGAGATAAAAAAAAACAAAAATCTCACCACCCTTATAAGACATTAACCACCAGCTTCTATGTTTCGCATATAGTGCCAAACATAATCACTATAACACTACTATCACTCCCTCTCACCATCACTCAATATAACTGTATCGATCGTAAGCAAACAGTAGTGCAGGCAATGTCCACTCACACACACGCTTCCCTTACCATTGGTACTCCAACAGTCACTGGTCTTTCAGGTATTTCTTTCACGACTCCATCCGTGTATATATTAAACAACCATTGGGACATCACATCCACCTACTTTAAGGGGGGTCACCGGATTTTTTATATTTTTTTCTCTTTCCCTGGCTTGTACTCATTCGGCCCCATTCAACCAACTGTTTTAAGACGTTTATCCCCATCCAGGTGTCGATTTCTTCCTGGCGAGCGATAGCGAGCCAGCATTGTATGGATAAATCCGGCTTCGCCGGAGACATTGTTCTATCGAAAAATGTACAAATTTAGCTTGCTCTCAAAGCAAAAATATATATATGCTGGCTCGCTACCGCTCACCAGGAAAATATTGACACCTGGTTGGGGGTAAACGTCTTAAAACAGTAGGCTGAATGGGGCCGAATGGATACAAGCCAAAGAGAGAGGGAGAGAAAGAGAAAAAAAGCGAGGTGGGCTCCCTTAATCCAACACTCAGATCAAAGAACTCGCTCTGTTCATCCTCTAAACCCACTGCTGCTCTTGCACCCAAATACATACTTTTCAAAGCTTCTACAAACTTGCCATCTACTCCTTTCCATTAAACTGTTAATAAAGTATTCACAGAGAGATGAATGGTACCTAGGGTGCAAATTAGAAAACAAAGGACTCAAAATATAGAAAATGGCGAATTAGATATTGTTAAGGGGAGGTTTTTAGTGTGTTTCCTAGACTTCCATTAAGCTTGAAATTACACCCCCTTGACCCCCTTTCAAGATAAATTTGTACATTTTTCGGTAGAAAATTTCCCGGCCGAAGGCCGGTTCCTCTTAAATTACAGGCTCGCTATCGCTCGCCAGGAAAAAATCGACACCTAAATGGCACAAATGGTCTTAAAAGTGACATAAATGGGGTGAAAGTTGTTAACATCGCCAAACTAATGGGGCGAACGTCTTAAAATCTCAAAAGCAATAGGGCTAAACATAAGGAAGAAAGGGGTAAAAAAAAAAATATCTCAAATGGAAATCTCCCCTTAACCTTATCGGTATATGGCGGCAATAATAACTGTTTTAACTAAAAAAAAAATTATGCCAGTATATTTTGACGCTTTCTAATAGTCTAACTACTTATACATTTTTGTAATAAGCTTAGAAGGGATCTTTGTCAGTCAAATGATTTTTTATTTTATTTTTGTATGTGCATGAAAGACACAAAAGGCAGAGCTGCCTTTGAACAAGCTGAATCTGAAGAGGAAGTGTTGCGAAATTTAATGTTGTGAGTTTTGAAGGGAAGCGATGAGTGTGAATGGTGGGGTTTAATACAGACCTAGTATAGTAACAGAGATCGGCCAACCTCCGCCATGTTGGTGCCACTGGTGTCATTATCCACCCTCTGCAATCAAATAATAATTCCGATTAAATCTGCCAGAATATAATAGACAGTTTTATAGTTCTGAAGATGTTATTACTCACTGATGTGCCATTCTCAGAAATGGGAGTAGTTTAGAGTAGCCAATTTGTACGTAGTGGTGAACAGTTAGATTAAAAAAGTTCGCGTCAAAATGTAGAATAGCTATCCTTCATTTAGACCCTATTATGAACCCCCAAGCTCTGTACTCCTCCTATTATGAACCCCCAAGCTCGGTACGCCTCCTATTATGAACCCCCAAGCTCTGTACTCCTCCTATTATGAACCCCCAAGCTCTGTACTCCTCCTATTATGAACCCCCAAGCTCTGTACTCCTATTATGAACCCCCAAGCTCTGTACTCCTCCTATTATGAACCCCCAATCTCTGTATTCCTCCTATTATGAACCCCCAAGCTCTGTACTCCTCCTATTATGAACCCCCAAGCTCTGTACTCCTCCTATTATGAACCCCCAAGCTCTGTACTCCTCCTATTATGAACCCCCAAGCTCTGTACTCCTCCTATTATGAACCCCCAAGCTCTGTACTCCTATTATGAACCCCCAAGCTCTGTACTCCTCCTATTATGAACCCCCAAGCTCTGTACTCCTCCTATTATGAACCCCCAAGCTCTGTACTCCTCCTATTATGAACCCCCAAGCTCTGTACTCCTCCTATTATGAACCCCCAAGCTCTGTACTCCTCCTATTATGAACCCCCAAGCTCTGTACTCCTCCTATTATGAACCCCCAAGCTCTGTACTCCTCCTATTATGAACCCCCAAGCTCTGTACTCCTCCTATTATGAACCCCCAAGCTCTGTACTCCTCCTATTATGAACCACCAAGCTCTGTACTCCTCCTATTATGAACCCCCAAGCTCTGTACTCCTCCTATTATGAACCCCCAAGCTCTGTACTCCTCCTATTATGAACCACCAAGCTCTGTACTCCTCCTATTATGAACCACCAAGCTCTGTACTCCTCCTATTATGAACCCCCAAGCTCTGTACTCCTCCTATTATGAACCCCCAAGCTCTGTACTCCTATTATGAACCCCCAAGCTCTGTACTCCTCCTATTATGAACCCCCAAGCTCTGTACTCCTCCTATTATGAACCCCCAAGCTCTGTACTCTTCCTATTATGAACCCCCAAGCTCTGTACTCCTATTATGAACCCCCAAGCTCTGCACTCCTCCTTCGTGGGTTTTTTATCGATCTTGCACACAAATTTAATATGTGCGTATGAACTGAATAGTCTCTCATCAATAGCATCTGACTGAATTAATATATACACAAGGAGAAATATTGTGAATACACGATTTCTATTCAAGGTCTACGAAATTATGTCTAATAAATGCTTCATTCCTTTGCTTCTTTTCACAGAATTTTCTGTAAAGTTCTTGTTCAATATGTTACCCCGATGATTAAACCTTTTTACACTCCCCAAACCATTAATATTATGTAGTGAAAGAGACTGGACATTTTTGTTTTCTAGACGTCAATTTGGTACAGTGATTATCAAACAACGGGACAATATTATATTTGTTTTATCACATACAATTTAAATCCAAAGATCAAGCAATATATCCTGCTCCATTATTGCCGAACATATATTATAAGTATGGATAGGTATGGATAAATATAAAGTAAAACATGGCGTCATGTTAGAATACGAGTATGTTAGAATATTCCAATCAGGGTTAGATTATAAAAGGTTGTCTAATATCACGGCGGCTATTTGCCTGCGTATGTGTCAGGTACACTACTATTCAATATGCATTACCTTTCATTGCAAGCGATTGTAATGTCCAATCACCTGCAGTGATAATACGTAATTAGCCATATACCTATTCCGACATTTTAATGTAACATTTTGACACATTTCCCTCGTAGCTAACACAACATCAATGTTTTCCCTCAATTAATGTTCACTGCCTCTTATGCATCACAAATACTATAGCAGCTTCGCATGAAGGTGATTGTATAGCATGCTCAAAACTCGTGGCCTCTTTCACAACTTCAACGTATTTCCCATACTATCTAGAAGAAATAATATACCCTTGTCAAAACAGAAAATTATATATATATATATTTTTTTTTTCTTCTATATTCCAACTACTCCCTCTCGGGCATAGGCTGATAGCCTTTACACTCTACCGCTGAACACGGTGAGGCCCGTGAGGTCTTGCTCCAGTCTAGGGAGTGAGACATGCGAAGCATCACGGCTCGAAGCAATCCCATCTCTTAAGCCTCTGCGCTTCACAGTCTCATTCCCCACACTCAGATATATATATATATATATATATATATATATATATATATATATATATATATACTGTATATATAGATAGATAGATAGATACCTTATAGTAGGTGAATATCGAGACATCTTAGAATTAGATGTTTTGAATCTGGCGCCAATATATATATATTTGCCTTTATGTATTTAAGTCAGTCAGTCAGGTTCTAAGTAATTCGAATCTACTGAGTTTAAGCCATACAAATATATCTAATCTATATAATATTTACGGTTGTCTGTCTGTCTGTTCTTTATAGGCGGCCACAGTTTTTAAGCTAGAGCGTTCATACTTGGTATGCGTAGTAAGGGGGTCCCTAGGCAGGTTTTAGTGAGAAAAAAAATCCCCAGGGTGAAGGGGACGGAGAAAATGGGCGAGAAATCGGAAAAAGGACCGTTTGGGGCAGGAGGCCTCTGATCGAAAAGATGTATGGAACGAAAGCTGTTTGCAGCCACCCAAAATGGGGGTACGGATGAGGTCAGATCCAAAATCGGAGGTCATTTAGTTGCCGAAATCTAGGTCGCCGTTTAATGAGGCACAGGGAGGTCGAGGCCGGTGATTATGGTAGTATTGATGATGGTAATTATGGTAGTAGTAGTGGTGGTAGTAGTGATGGTGATTATGGTGATTACCCGGGCAACGCCGGGTACCCCTGCTAGTCATAAATATATGTCGTGATAGCCATTACAATATATTATGATTAGATATTTCAGTATTTATTGTCGTATTTCCGCGCATGCGTCGTGGGTACCTGGGTATCTGGACTTTCTAGTAGACTCACTCTAGCTATTGGACCCGTGTCGTCAAATCCTACACACGTCTTGAATCACTTAGCCAACTACCATGGCTAAGTCAACCTCTTATGTATGTATACAGTGGCCCACTAATTTTCTATACTGTTTAACTATTCGAGCTATTAACTAAGCAATCTAATATAGAGCGTAAGTAAAATTTTGTTTTGACAGGGTTTTGTATACAGTCCACTAAAGTTAGCCTAATCATATATTTTCATATACAGTATATATATACATATATATATATATATATATATATATATATATATATATATATATATATATATAAAGAGAGAGATATATATATATATATATATATATATATATATATATATATGTATATACAGTAGATATATACAGTATATATATTTTTTTTTTTGTAAGTGAAATGTCTAAGTTCAAGAAAGACCTAAGGCAGTAAACGGTGTGAAATGTGCCTCACCTATCCTTTAAATCGTACAGAGACTTTCATAACTTAATAATATCGTTAACTAATAGCCGGAATACAAAGCACGATTGCGTCATGGTGTACTGAAAATAGGTTAAAACAATCTTTCGGCTCCCAAGCACATAAGCAGCCATCGAAGTGTGAGGAAACACGCTATCCGAGAGGTGCTTGCAAAGTTTCATGGAAGAATACATGGATTATTGGAAAACTCGAGAGAAAATATGTTGTTGAAGGTGTTGACGATGCGAGGGTGAAGTGTTCGGCAAGGCCCTGTTTTGATTGAAGCTTATCACAGAGGTTCATAGACCAAATACATTTGCAATACACAAGCATAATTACTCCAACATCATATTCGACAACGTAACTAGATAGTGATGTTTCGAACTAATGTAAAACAAAGTTAAAGAAGCAAAATTATGTAGATAATTTGTTCCCAAAAATTATGTGAATGACTTCAACTGTGATTTTGATGTAACGAACTCCGTTAGTACTCGCAACTATATAACATGCTGGAATCTACAAACAAAATGATTATGTTGCCAGTTTATATTCTCTAGAAAACAAAACAAAATAAATATCAATAATTGAAAAGCAGCAATAGTTAATCCTAAGGGATCAATGTTCTGGCCAGTTTTGTTAGATATTTACAACGATAGCATAACTTAAAGTAAAGTACCATGCAAATAAATTTTGTTTATATATATATATATATATATATATATATATATATATATCACCTACTGTTGGTAATAAATTCATCAGCAATTCAATTAAAAATGGCGGTATAGCTATTTCCGGTAGATCATAGCGTCACCTTCCCCCATTTCCAATTCCCAATCTCCCCGTTATCATAATATGCTTTTCTGGCCCTGGATACTCTAAGATACCATAAGCTACGACAAGCTAATTATCATAATAAACCAGACATTTACCAGCCCAACCTTTACCCACGACGTCACAATTTCCTCATGTACGGTCGCGCTAATAAGTCATGTCCCAGCTGTCATTACGTTTGGCTCGCTCTGCGCTGTATTTATGTCTGTCAGATGTTGAATATGGTGGGTAAGTGTAGGGACATGTTTGTATATTTTACCCAATATGAAGAAATTAAGATTATAAATTGCTGATACCAATTATTGATCAAAACATACTTGGTGCCGAAACATCACTTATTAGCGCGATTGTACAATCGCGCTAAGAAGTGATGACTCGCTTTTTCTAAGGATCGGACAATAGTTCCCAAATCTGGCTACCGCTGGCAACTCTCCACTGCCCCTCGGAGCCCGATCGTTTCCAAATTTTAAACTATAGGTCTTTGGATATTCCCAATAATTGGCCTACTTAGAAAATTAACCTATTTATGCCCTCCAATTTTGATTTATGTTGAAGTTTGAATAAATATAAGTAATGTTTGTTTACAATTTCTTTATAGAATAATGAGAGTAATTAATTTGCATGCGCTATCTCGCATGTTGCACTCCCAAGCCCGTAGGAACGGTTACACGCAGGGTTGCCATATTGGCTTATTTCAAGCCAAAAAACTCGAATTTGGCTCCTTTTAAAACGGATTGGCTTCCAAATATTAGGTTTGGCACATTCTTGTAATTTGGCTTATATTTGGTTCCTTTAAAACAAATCTTAACACAACTTAGAACAGTCTTATAATAAGGTGTGGGGCTTTCATCTAAATGATAGTCTATCACCATAAATATTTCGTTTTCTTTAAATATCCCATTATATGGTAATGTTGGTACCACTGATATTACCCAGAAGTCTGTGCCCACTGCCTTCCTCGCTTTAAATTTTAAACAGTGGAGTGAACCTGCAGAAGAGGGGATTTGTAAGGTAAGGATTTTACTTTTTGCTCGTGTTTGGTATACATTTATTGATACTCTGTTGAATTTATAAATTGCTCTATACCACTTGGATACTTGAAAATGGTATATTGAGGAAGACATGAGAGGAGTGGACATAATACAAGAAACATGATGTTTAATTTTAAGGTCCCGAGAATCCAAGGACAGGGTAACCAAACATTCTTCTTCACTGCCATCAAAGACTGGAACGACCTACCCCAGTCAGTCCGTGAAAAGAGAACACTGTATTCCTTCAGACGTAGCCTGAAGGAACACCTGAACCGGACAGCTGCGAGAAGGGAGCACCAAGCTTATGTCTACTACTAAATACGACATAAGAGATAGACAAACCAAACTGAAATGATTACTGATTACGGATTACTGATATTTACTATAGGATGTAAGGTATCTTAAAATAACCCCCTAGAAATACTTTCTCTAAAGTATCTATTTCTTTATCCTCCCCTTTTCCCCAGCTAACCTAATCCCACAAGGACCCCAATGGAAATACGCCTAACGGCCTTATTGGGCTATCCTTAGTTGGAATTATGCAAGGCTGGTACATGTCATATTTGTAACAAACTATGTGGTACCAACTCTGTAAATTGCTGACTGAATAAATATTATTATTATTATTATTATTATTATTATTATTGACATCCATGCATAAACAGTGAAATGTGTATTTCAAGTAGGCCTACCGTACGTAGGCCTAAGTGGCATACGATCACAGGCAATAAGCTGGCATGCCATGATGACTAGCAATAAGCTATGGCCTACATTGTGTGTATGAATGGCCATATTCGTTACAAATTGAGAGTGATTTGACGAAAGTGAAGGGGTAAACAGCTTCTTTACTACATAGTCTCTTTCCATATAATTCTGCTGTCAATTTGAATCCTTCAGCAGCTGATGCATATTATTGTTTTCCTAAATGTCCTATTATTAATAATATTATTATTATTTCGGGGCTGATGAGTGCTTGATAGGCTACTTTTGAAAGCTTATGTGCTTGCCTTTAGCAGGTGAACGTGTTATGGATGTTATTCCTGTCACCTCTATATATTTCCATGTTTCTTGCTGATCCTCCATACCCCTTGTGAGAATAATTCTTTGGCCTAAAATGTGCCTAGTTTAGCTCCTTTTAGAATAGGTTTGGCTTATTTGGCTTCCAATTTGTACACATTTGGCTCTTTTCCTCCCAAAAAATCTGGCAACCCTGGTTACACGGTAGGATATTCAGCGACCGAGTCAGTCATTGTCAGGATATGAGGGGGAGTATATCTCTTTGCGTTTATATTCACCTTTGTCCTTTTACACTTGCCTTTCCATCTTCCGTTTTTATATGGGTCTCCCTATGGGTTATTATATATTCTAAAAGTGAAAATTCATCGTTTGTCTATACAAATTACAAGCTGTTCTCGAATATTCAAGCTTTCTTCCAAATTATACTGGAGACCGCTTGTTTTTCAGGCAGACTGTTGTCCCACATAGAGAAAATGTGGAAAAAACAATGTTATATGTTTATTTACGTGATTTATTGCCACTTATGGTTTGAATATTAGTTTTATCTGTTGGTTTTAATTTTATGAGATACTTTTCTCCCAATATTGTTGGTTTAAAAAGTAATACAAGCATTAAGAAACTTGCTCCACATTTTAATCCTGAATCTTGTGAGCGAAATACTACAGTTTCATTTTTTTTTCGTTCGGGGTTAGTCTAAACTTTCGTATTATTTGGTTTGCTCTCACATAATGAGATAAATATATTGCAACAATACTTGTTTATCGTGTTTTTGGTATTGTTTCCTTCAATACAGTTTTCCCCGGTGTGTAATATATGAATATAGTAGCGCCTCAATAGTTGCCAGATAGCACTTTCTGAACAAAAGCTACTGGGAATCGAGTCATGACTTCTTAGCGCGATTGTACAAGAAAGCTAGACTAACATAACTTCTAAAACCCAGTACTGACTCGGTTTCTAGTATTTATGACCATGCCAACACTTAGGATATGACGATCAGAGAGAGATAAGGTGTCGTAAACTCCAGCCTCTCTCCCCTTCCTTATCATTCCTGTCCCTCACATCACTTAAGGGAGCCCACCTCGCTTTTTTTCTCTTTCTCTCCCTCTGTCTTTGGCTTTTATCCATTCGGCCCCATTCAGTCTACTGTTTTAAGACGTTTACACTGATTCAGGTGTCATTATTTTTCTGGCGAGCGGTAGCGAGCCAGCATATATACATTTTTGTTTTGACAATAAGATAAATTTTTACATTTTTCGATAGAAAAATGTCTCCGGCGAAGCCGGATTTTTCCATACAATGCTGGCTCGCTATCGCTCGCCAGGAAGAAATCGATGGGGATAAAAGTCTTAAAACAGTTGGCTGAATGGGGCCGAATGGATACAAGCCAGGGAAAGAGAGAAAAGGAGAGAAAGATAACAAAAAACGGTGACCCCCCCCCTTAATATCCGACTTCCTGGACAAGCAATCACATGTTCTCACTTCTCTTGCCACTTCTTTATCTCTGTGTTTTTCTTTGGTTTTCTTTATTGTTCTTTATATGTCAGTCTCCAACATGGTCTTCCCTGCAAGAATAGTAGGACTCGATTAAAAAGAAATACTCCAGATTATTATTATTATTATTATTAGTATTTAGTTTTTGTTTTTTACCAAAGTCAATAATATGGTGTGTCATTTACTCTTATCGCTTACATTAGACGATTGTATACACCTTAGGAGGGACATTTAGCAATCAAAGGGAAATATATATATATATATATATATATATATATATATATATATATATATATATATATATATATATATATATATATATATATATATATATATACTGTATATATCAATAATCCTTTTGGCTGCCACAGACTCTTTCTAATCATAATGAAATTATCAAATAATATCCAAATCAAAAAGATAAACCGTGTCATAATTTTCCGGAAAGGTTAAGACATTTTTCAGACGTTATGCATCACTTTAATTTGACACATCTGTAGTTCCTGGACATAATTGTAGTATTACGGGTGTCGTAACATATCTTATTTCGTTGACATTCTTAACACTGTGCAACCTTGAGAGACGACAATTATTATGCTCACATGCAGAAAGAGGTGTTTATTGAAAATATATACCGAACACGTAGTAAACTGCAATATCAGTATCAGTATCAGTATCAGTATCAGTATCAGTATTCAGCAGAACAATCAAGGAGAGATTGGTTTTAATATATTATATTCTTTATTTGGTGTTCTAGTTTCGTCCCTAGACCTTCATCAAGTATAAAATAATACCCCCAATATTCACATTCGAGATAAATGTGTGCATTTTTCGGTAGAATAATGTCCCATCCTACCCCTTCCTAAATTACGGGCTCGCTATTCCTCGCCAGGAAAAAGATAGACACCTAAGTGGCACGAAAGGTCATACAATTGGCCAAGAACTGTGGCGGAAGGTCATACACTTGACAGCAAATGTGGCGAAAGGTCTTAAAATAGGCAAAATAATGGGGCGAAAGTCTTAAAATGTCAAGGTTAATGAGGAGAAACATAAGAGAGAAAGGTGTCCATAAAAACATATCCCCGTAAATATTAATAGGTAGTAATCTTATAAATATATAACTGACATATATCCATTTATATATGATGTTTTCTCTATAACGCTTCAAGGGATTACTGAGACTCCAATTACCATTTATGTGGTATTATAATTACTACGAAGAGAAAGACTGGCACACATTAAATCAATTGCTTGTTGAAAGAAGTACAAATATGTTTTAATACAACATCTGAAAATATAATTGTCAACACTCTCCCTACATACTCCTTATAATGTAACTCCTTATAATGCACACATACACACAAACACACACATACAAACACACAGATAATAACTATTCCTTGTAACAGACAGACACACACACACAAAAACACACGCAGAGACACACTAAACAACATGCCCGTTAATGCCAGACAAACAGTCCAATCTTGCACATATACAGAAAGAAAAACACTTACACACGAACAAAAACCTCTCACTCAAACCACAACTCACAATTAACCAACCCTTAGCCTCTCCATTCATCATCACTACCATCACAACAAAACATTCCATAGCACTAGGAAGATAAAAAAGGTTATCAGCAAGACGAATGGTGAACTGAGTGAGAGGAATGGAAGTGTCGGGAAAGATGGATGGGAAACAGAGAGGAGAGAGAGAGCGAGAGAGCTGTGTGAAAGGGATGGAAGTAGTCAAGGTGATGGATGGGAAACTGAGAGTGGGAAGCTGGTGGGAAATGGTAAAAAAAAAAACACAAGTCAAAATTAATAGAATCTCAAACTTGAAAATAGGATGAAATGTACAGCCCAAACCAATAATTCGTCAATAACCTGGGTGCTTATTTGTGTGAAAGCTAGAGGGAGGAATAGTAATACGAAATGCTAGGACGTGAAACAAAATAATACCGTACTATATAGTCAGTGGGGTATTAGAAACAAATCAGAACAATGAAAGGTAAATAGTAATGATGTTTTGAAATGATACAGGTTATGAGCAAGGTTTTCGGAGGACCTGAAGAAGTTATCCACGAAACGTTCTCAATAAGTTGCTCGTCCTCAAATGTAGTTTTTATTAATTCTGTCAACTTGCCGAAGTTTATTTTAACCCTCTCCGACATATGACGCAATGTTGAGCCTATTAGGGATAGTTTAAAGCCTTTGTTAACATCGGGGGTATTTAGAAACCTTTAGTTTACTTACTTCAACCTCTGCAGTTGTCTTTGAGTTAGCTGTGGGCAGAAAACTAATTTTGGAGAGGTAATTATAAGAGTGAGAGAACTCTATTTCTTATTGCTAATCTGGCAACCTCTGCGTTATATGTGCGTGAAAAGGTTAACAGGACAATTAACCCCTTCGGTACCGGGAACGTCTTCTTAACTGTATTCTAGCTACTTATAGACGATTGTATCCACTTTAATAAGGGCCTCCGGCAATTAACAGGTTTCGAACTATCTCACTTTACTCTCTTTACTACCACATATCCTTATTAAACTGCACATAATCTTCTAAATAAAACTAGAATATAATTGAAAATACGTCGCCGGTACAGAAGGGGTTAATATGGACTACGAGCATGATGCATATGATGTGTTGGATTGTTTAACATTCTACTGTGCACAATGTCCCTTAACCGTTTCAGTACCGGTGCCGTCCTTTTAGCTTTTTACTGGCAACCATTATACGATTTCATTCAGTTAAAAAAGGGCCTCCAGCAATTAACAGGCTTCGAACTATCTCACTTAAGCTTTTTTTTACTACCACATATCCTTCTTAAACTACACAAAATCGTCTAAATATAGCTAGAATGAAATACAAGAGACGTCGCTGGTATGGAAAAGATTAACCCTTCACGCTCATATGACGCAGAGGTTGCCAGATTAGCAATAAGAAATAGAGTTCTCTCACTCTTATAATTACCTCTCCAAAATTAGTTTTCTGCCCACAGCTAACTCAAAGACAACTGCAGAGGTTGAAGCAACTAAACTAAAGGTTGCTAAATACCCCTGATGGTAACAAACGCTTTAAAGTATCCCCAATAGGCTCAACACAGCTAACTCAAAGACAACTGCAGAGGTTGAAGCAACTAAACTAAAGGTTGCTAAATACCCCTGATGGTAACAAACGCTTTAAAGTATCCCCAATAGGCTCAACACAGCTAACTCAAAGACAACTGCAGAGGTTGAAGCAACTAAACTAAAGGTTGCTAAATACCCCTGATGGTAACAAACGCTTTAAAGTATCCCTAATAGGCTCAAAATCGCGTCATATGTCGGAGAGGGTTAATAGGTTGATTTGTGTAGTTTGTTCCTGCAAGGAGGTGGTATTCTAATATATAATGCCTTGACTTGGCTTGGTTTTGGTTTTGATGGGTTGGATTGAGTTAAGGGGGTGACCTGCTTTTTTTCTGTCCTTTTCTCTCTTTCTCTGGCTTGTATCCAATTGGCCCCATTCAGCTTACTGTTTTAAGACGTTTATCCTCATCCAGGTGTCAATTTTTTACTGGTGAGCGGTAGCGAGCCAGCATATTTTTTATTTTTGCTTGACAGCAGGCTAAATTTGTACATTTTTCGATAGAAAAATGTCTCCGGCGAAGCCGGATTTCTTCATATAATGATGGCTCGCTATCGCTCGCCAGGAAGAAATCGACACCTAGATGGGGATAAACGTCTTAAAATACTTGGCTGAATGGGGCCGAATGGATGCAAGCCAGAGTAAGAGAGAAAAGGACAGAAATAACTAAATGCAGGTCACCCCCCTTAAAGTGGGTTGGGTTGGGCATATTAGGGGAAAGTGGCTGATTTTTTGGTCAATATTTCATGCATTAATTTATGTTTTAGTTTCCTCGCTAGACCTCCATCAAGCTTAGAAATACACCCCCTAGACCCCCCTTCAAGATAAATTTGTACATTTTTCGGTAGAAAAATGTTCCTCTAAATTTACAGGCTCGCTATCACTCGCCAGGAAAAAATCTACACCTAAATGGCACAAAAGGTATTAGAATTGAGAAAGAAATGGGGCAAAAGGTATTAAAATCGCCAAACTAATGGGGCAAATGTCTTTTAATCTCAAAACAAATAGGACTTGACATGAGGGAGAATGGGGACCAGAAAACCAGCCCATGTCCCCTTAATTTAACCTTTAAAAGGCGAACCTATGGTATTTGAAAGTGCCCGCCAGGCGAAGATATTTTGATACAATCCCTATGAAAATCGTCATTATCGTTATTACTTATTCATATGTGCCTGTTTTACGTTACATATGAAGTTGTAAACATGTAACAGCAATAAAACAAGTGGGAATAGTATTCATATGTGCCTGTTTTACGTTAAATATGAAGTTGTAAACATGTAACAGCAATGAAACAAGTGGGAATAGTATTCATATGTGCCTGTTTTACGTTACATATGAAGTTGTAAACATGTAACAGCAATAAAACAAGTGGGAATAGTATTCATATGTGCCTGTTTTACGTTACATATGAAGTTGTAAACATGTAACAGCAATAAAACAAGTGGGAATAGTATTCATATGTGCCTGTTTTACGTTACATATTAAGTTGTAAACATGTAACAGCAATAAAACAAGTGGGAATAGTATTCATATGTGCCTGTTTTACGTTAAATATGAAGTTGTAAACATGTAACAGCAATAAAACAAGTGGGAATAGTATTCATATGTGCCTGTTTTACGTTACATATGAAGTTGTAAACATGTAACAGCAATAAAACAAGTGGGAATAGTATTCATATGTGCCTGTTTTACGTTACATATGAAGTTGTAAACATGTAACAGCAATAAAACAAGTGGGAATAGTATTCATATGTGCCTGTTTTACGTTACATATGAAGTTGTAAACATGTAACAGCAATCAAACAAATGGGAATAGTATTTGGGGGGTGAAAAAGATGATGTATTGCCGACCGGTTCATTCATGAGAGGAGAACCAGCGCGGCACACACACTCCCTCTCTCATTTATCGATCGACACTGATGTCTTGTTTGTGAAGTCTCTCTCTTGCCACGATCTATATATGCGTCTCACATAACCTTTAAACCGGGTGGGGGATATTGGCGCAGAAAATAAACCGATAAACAAGGGAATAAGAGGAAAAATAGGTGATAATTGAAGGGGTTGGGGGGGGTTGGACACATGTGGAGGAGTGATAGGAGGTATGGAGGGGATTATCTCACATAATCACATATTCCTTTGTTTTGAGTGCCACTGGGGTCTTTTAAAAGGCGCATTTCGCCTTCGCCCAGTAAAACCTCTTAAGAGTCTCGTCGCCATCTCGGGTTAAGGTATTGAAGTGTTTTGTCTTGAGTGTTAGATGTTGAATTATGTGGGAGGTATAATAGTGGAGGGATGATACAGAGAAAGAGAGAGTGTGAGAGTGAGAGAGAGAGTGAGAATGAGAGTGTGTGAGAAAGAGTGAGTGATAATTGGAATGGTGGAATAATTTAATTACAGTAGGCTATGGAAAACGGAATGCCAACAGGGATAGGAGGGAATGTGTGCTGTGGGATGTGGTGTCGTGATCAGTTATTGGAGTAACTATAGTTTAACGTGGTAGTTCATTGAATGAATAATGTGAAATACAGGTAGAGCATGTGATCTTCACCTGCTAAAATAAAGAGGTATTCATTTTCTCCATTTTATAGTTGAGGACCATGTTTTGTAAAAAAATGGGGTCCGTGAGCATTGAATATTTATATATGCCAATATTTACTATTTGAAAGTGACAACATTGAAATACTAACAGAATAAAATGGTTGGGAATATAGTTTTCGATTATAATGGGTTCTAAGCTTGATATACCAAAACATGGTATACATAATTTATAACAAGGTTTATTTTGTTTTGTATTAATATTTATATACATATATAATAAATTTTGTTTTTGCTGTGTATAATAATTATGGCAATATTTGAAAACCTTCGTCACGGAATGACACGAATGTTGGTATCGGAAGTCTGTATATGAACATAAATGAACACCTGAAATTCAAGCAAATTATAATTAAGTCCATGTGTGGGGAGTTGCATAAAGAAAAGGTGAGGCGGATTCGTTCGTCGTTCAAACCTAACCCATATGCAGTCAGCTATGCAAAGGGATTAGTTTAAAGTATTGACTAAGTTTCGATAAATCTTACAAACAGAAACACACAAACAAAATACAAATGGGCAGGAAATATTGCAATATTTTACAATGTGTACCATTGAGGCCTATCGACGTCAACCAAAGTCCTTACCTGACATTATAGCTAACTCAAAAGCCATCATCACAAGACAGCAAAGTTATAAGTATCTAGCTAACCTAGCATCCTCAATGACATATTACAAATTCCCAATATACATTGTTCATGAATATAAGACTTACACTAATTATAAAAGTTTATATTGGCAAGTATAAACATTTAATACACACATACTTACAGTACATATGGCCCTTGACTATTGGGGTTATAATTATAACTAGCAGGGGTACCCGGCGTTGCCCGGGTTTAAATTCTACCCTAATTACCATCACTACTACCACCACTACTACTACCATAATCACCATCATCAATCACTACTACCACAATCATCACAATACTACTACTACCATAATCACCGGCCTCGACCTCCCTGTGCCTCATTAAACGGCGACCTCGATTTCGGCCGCTAAATGACCTCCGATTTTGGATCTGACCTCATCCGTACCCCCATTTTGGGGGGCTGCGAACAACTTTCGTTCCATACACCTTTTTGATCGGAGGCCTCCTTCTGCCCCAAACGGCCATTTTTATTTTTGTTTTCAATTTCGGCCTCGAAACGACCTCCGATCGTGGCCTCGCCCCCTCTATGACCTGACCCAGGTCAATTGACACCCACATGCAAAGTTTCAGCTCCCCAGGTCCAAAACTGCGGTCGCCTCTATAGAACACACAAACAAACAGACACACGAACCGATTTAATAATATAGATATACTCAATCATAATTTGCATATAAATTAAATTTAGACAAAAAATAAATAATGCTGGATTTGGTTAGTCAATGACATCTCTTCGTATTGTTTTTTGTTTTTGTTTTTGTTATTTTTGCTATCTGATTTAGATTATGGGACAACGATAGCTATGTTATAAAGGGGAGAGATGGTGATTTAGGCTTTTATATAGTAGGACTTGACTATTCGACAAATATTGCCAGCTTGATTGGGTTTAACCACTTGACAGGAATTGATCACTCGACAAGATATGAGTGCTTCACTGGAATATTTGTCAAGACTTAATCCAACTGACAGGAACAGTTACCGTATATTTATAGGAATTACCGATTATAGTTTTCTAAGATTATATGGTAAGATTGGAAGTGAAGATATGTCCTAAATAGAACAGATTGTAGACAAGATTTGAGATATATATGTAGGTTAACATGATCCTCTACAAGATTAGTATCAAATAAATAGATGCATTGCAAACATAAATCCTAATTGAAAACATAATCATAGATATATTTGATATTTCCCTTTTTCATAAGACTAGGTGATGCGATTGGTCCTGCTTGACAAGATTGGTTGCTGAGAGAGAGAGAGAGACTCGTTGACAGAAAACACACCACAAGTTCTCCATTACTGGATTATTCACTTTCCTAACAATCAAGGAGTGGCCTAAACTTTTTGTTATCCCGTTCATAATACCAGGACACATTCTTGCATCTCATGGGGGTTGTTATTTGACAATGGTAAGAATCTGTGTTAAAAATTTTGTGCGAATCAAAGGGATGACTGAGATAATATTTACCTATTTCAGTGCTAGAGGTCATTCGAGAGCTGTACTTAACCGGCTAATGCTAGCCAGAATATGATACCAAAGACGCCTTGTTTCTATAAGGGTTAAACGAAGGGTAAAAGGTGTGGTCTTAACAACTCGAGTAAGGGCAATATTTGAATAAAAACACCGGTTACCCACAAGAGACAACAGGTTTAATCCCTCCAAAATGTGCAACTGTACAGAATATTGGTGTTTCCCTGGTCTAAAGCTGGCCGCCATGTATCTCGTGAATTATATCTGCAGGCATGTCTTGTCTGTCGCCATCCTCTGTTCTAGTGACGCCACCTCAGTTATCATTCAGGAAACACGAGACACTATGTCGTGGATGGACAAATATAACGAGGCATGGACATATATACAGTAGAGTTACTACTTGCATGGTGTAGCAACACAAGGTATTGACTAGCATAGAACTACTACCTGAATGATGGACAAATATAGAAATACCTCGTGAATATAATAGTAACACAAGACATGACGAAATATAGACATACATTGTGACTGGAATAGTAACACTAGATATGGACACATATAGACACACCTACTGAATGGCATCGAAACACAAGACATGTACATGAAGGCAGGGGTTAACCCTTACTACCCCTACCCCAGGCAGTTGGAACAGGGTAGTACCTGTCTGTTACTCCTTCATTCCCTTCCCTAGGATGGATAGACGAAAATACCATCCCCTCCTAACTCACAGGGAAGGGGTAGAAAGGACTATCGGACAGGCACTATCCCGTTCCGACTATCTGGGGTAAGGGTTTCAAGGGGTAAACCCTGGCCAGCAACTTTCACTTCTGGATGTACACATACAAAGATACCCTCCGAATGGTATAGTAACACAGAAAATTTACAAATATAAAGATACCTTTTGAATATATTAGTAACACGAGATCGACAACATGGCAGTTCCCTTCAAGGCATCATGTTTCTCCACACACAATTTAGCCTATAGTTCACCCTGGCTACTAGTAGACGATTTTAATAAATGTTGGAGGAATATGAGGGAATCAGACATTTAAATGAGAGAAACAATACCCCATATGATTCCTAGAGGGCCTTCCTAACTCGAATAAACATTACCCCTTATGATTCCTAGAGGGCCTTCCTAACTCGAATACATTGGCACACAGTATACGCTTTTTCTGCCATTGTTAACCCCTTCTGTACCGGCGACGTCTTTTTAATTTTATTCTAGCTATAGTTAGACGATTTTGTGTAGTTTAGGAAGGATCTGTGGTAGTAAAAAGGTTAAGTGAGATCGTTCGAAGTCTGGCAATTGCTGGAGACTCTTTTTAAACTGAATAAAATCATCTAACAGTAGCCAGAATATAATGAAAATGACGTCACCGGTAATGAAGGGGTTATCCATTTCAAACTGAGTATATTATAGATAACTGCATCTGATAATTTTCAACTTAAACGTACAGCCAGCAAAATTTCAAGCTAGCCCAGTGCTAATTTTATCTGTTTTGTTTTAGCTATTAATAAATATTAGTATTTATCTATCTATCTATTGCCAGACGCCTTACAAACAAACCAATAAATGAATTAGGCTTGTATATTTTGCCATCCGTTGTTGTACTTACTATAGCATAAATAGCGTCAATGATAGAAATCCTCGGCCAGTTGGAAATCTTGACTAGTGTACCTATAAACGCATAGCGTTAATTAGTTTTCAACCCATCGAATCACAAAAAGTCCTATTTACGATAAGAAAAAGCAACTGGCAGGAGAATAAATAAAAAGTGGGCGAAGGGAACAGAGTTACCTATAATATCACTTGAGTGGACAATATTAAGCTGTTGTGGCAACATTATATATGCGGTAGGATTCGAGATCTTGAGTGCGTGTAGCTGCTTTGAAAGAACCGGTACCACTAGTAATAAGTTTACTAGCATAATACACCAAAAATACTCACAGCAAAACACACACACACACACACACACACACACACACACATGCACTCCTCTCCTACAAAAAAACCATTGAAACATACGATCAGAAGCCTCTTTCATTCCCAACTACAACACTTAAATTTCATCACAACTCTTGGAAACTCTGCCTTTGCTGTCAAGATGAAGCCGCTTTGAGTTGTGTCCAGTCCTTGGTCGTGTAATTATATATATATTTTCTTTTAAACAGACGAGGTTAAAGGCAACAGCAGTTTCAGCATTCAGTATTTTATTGTTACAGCTTTCAATATTTCTAACAATTTTCCTCTGGGGTTCAGAGATGAGGTACAACAGGTTAGCAAAATTCATGGTGGATCCAACGTTTCACAAGTAAACATCTTGCATCTTCAGGGAATGGGCAGGTAATGATTAGAATAAGGACAAAGCAACATATTTATACAAAATTCGAGGATCAAGAATAGGTAGGTGGGCGGAGCTACTGGGTGTGGGGTGGCTGTTCATTGGTGGAAGGCAGTCTATTCGCGAGACGGGCACTAAATCTTATCGGTGGTTGGTTGTTGGCTGTGGGTGGCTGTGATTGGTTGGTGTTGTCAGTAGTGTGCTGATCGCGGAAAGGTACGGGAGGGGGGCACAGGGCGAGAGGAACGAGGGCAGTATGTCTGTAGCGCTTGCCTGAAGGAAGAATTTGAAGGTCTTGTGTTTGGTTGTTGATGCTGGGGTTGAGCGTTTGGATATATAGAGCTTCTAAAATAGCTAGTCTTCTGGGGTCTGATTCTTTGTCGAGTATGGTAGTTTGTTTGTCTAGGTCGGCGCGAGTTAGGGCAAGATGGTGGGGGGCTTGATAGTGATCTTTTATAGCGCCAGATTGAAGGTGGAGGGTTAGAAGACGGGAAAGGCGAGTCTGTGTCATTCCAACATAGGATAGGGGTCCACAGTCCCCAGAGGTGCAAATATGCTGGTATATCACATGATCGTCTTTCGGTTGGTTGGTGGAAATGGGCGGTTACGGAGGACAAGGTTGGAGGTCTTAGGAGATTTGTAGTAAATAATGAGTTTTATTTTATTGTCAGGGTTGGTGGGGAGGACGTTTTCGTGAATTATTTCTTTCATAATGGATTCGTCTGTTGTGTGGTCGGAAGATATGTAGTTTCTGTAGAAAAATGTAATGTCATTGGCCGGGTTGGTGCTAGGGGGGTCTTGTTTGTACCATTTTTCTAGGTGGTGGTTGATGGCATTGGTGACGTCAGTGTTGGAATACCCATTGTTGACTAGGACCTGGGTGAGCCTTTCCAATTCATTGTGTGTGTCATTCCAGGTGGTGCAATGGGTGAGGGCTCTCCTGACATAGGCGGCGATGGTGGACTGATGGTATCGTTTAGGGCATTCACTTTCCCCATTAAGACATTGGCCATTGTTAGTAGGTTTGGTGTACACTGTAGTTTTGAAGCCGTGGTCGTGGAGGGAGACAAGGAGGTCGAGGAAGGGTAGATGACCATCGGTGGTTTCTTCGTATGTGAAGTTGAGTCCGGAGGCGGCCATGAAGCGCTGCTGGAGGTCCCTGAGTTCGTCCAGGTCCTTCACCCGCACGAAGATATCATCGATGTACCTGCAGTAGACAGTGGGCCGGTGGGCAGCCAGGAGTTCCTCTTCGATAGTTCCCATGAAGAAATTGGCGAACAGGACCCCCAGGGGGCTTCCCATCGCTACACCGTCGATTTGCTGGTACATATTCCCGCGGGGGCAGAGGAAAGGGGACTCCTTGGTACATAGTTCCAAGAGCGTCTTCAGGGCCTTCTCCGGGATGTCCAGGGGGGGCGTATTAGGGCAGTGGTAAACTCGACGTAGGATAAAATCTATTGTCTTGTCAACGGGCACGTTGGTAAACAAACTCTCTACGTCGAGGGAGGCGATGATGTGGTCGTTAGCAGGGGGGGCATCTCGTAGAATTTCTAGGAAGTCATAAGCAGAGTTGAGGTTGTATTACAAAATATAACAGTATTTCCAATGTTAAATACACTATTACGGTATAATATAACCATATCATGAAAAACACAATCAATATCCGGCCCCCATTGCCTACGCCAGGGTTTCCTTACTCATAACAAGCTAGGTAGGGCTCTTATATTATTCTGCAACCTAGAATGGAAGATGCCATCGCCAAATTCGGTCCACGACACTGTAAATGGATATCTACCTTCATATTTGCACCCATACACCGGACACAATTTATTGCATCCCAGTGTGGTGAAATTAAATATACAACATCATATATAGGGTAGGTGTGGTGCAGCCCTGATCATTTTCAATTCCCAAGTTCAAATCCCAGTGTGTCAATAGGAAGATAACATTTAGATGGTATTATGATGTACTAGTTTCACAAGACCCACAGAAACGCCATGAAAAACACTCTTACTTTGTAAAAAAAATCCCATATTCAAAGAGGACATGACCTAGTGAGTCCGCTCTATAGGTGGCGTGAGAGAGTGTGTGGTCTTAAGTTGTGATACAAGACAGCGATACAGTGGTGATGCGATTACAAGAAGTCAAAACTGAACTGGGCTGGGCAGAGTCAAACGGACAACATATACTGTAGGTCTATGAAGGCAAGCCTACAAATGAGCCTGTTTAAATGTTTTGTCTCGCTCATCATCTGGAATAAGACCTCCTGACTTAAGGGGAGGCAGATGGTGTTTCAAGTCCTCCTCCTCCCTCATGATTAGCCCTATTAGTTATGAGATGTCAAGACATTACCCCATTAGTTTGGCGATTTCCAGACCTTTTGCCCCATTTCTTTGCCAATATTAAGACCTTTCGTGTCATTTAGGTGTCGATTTGTTTCCTGGCGAGCGATAGCGAGCCTGTATTTCACGAAGAATCGGCCTTCGGCCGGTAAAATTTTCTACCGAAAAATATACACATTTGTATCGAAGGGGGGTCTTGTGGGTGGTTTTTTAAAGCTTGATAGAGGTTTAGAGAGCAAACTAAACACCCTCCTTAATTTTAAACCATTGAGCCGAACCAGTAAATTATGCTGCACAATACCGTCTGAGCTCCCTTAATCGTGTTGAACAATTAACCTACAGGCTATACTTATCTCCAGAGTGAGCGTTCAAGCACAGTACCACCGTCGATGTCCTATCTTCTTATTGATTTGTTTCATGGATGCAATTATCGAGGACGTTAAAGTAATTTAGATTAGGTTAGAATATATTGGGCCAACTTACTAACTGCTGTCTCTCAGAGGAAGGCAATACGTATATATAATGTATTATCCCTCACAAACTACTATCATATAATTATTTCGACCCAAGAGATGAGAGTCAGTATGTTAACTATATCACTGCTGGTTTTCTGGACCACTTTCTCCCTCATGGTTAGCCCCATTTATTTTCAGATGTTAAGATGTTTGCCCCATTAGTTAGTCGATTTTAAAACCTTTCGCCCCATTTCTTCGTCAATATTTAGACCTTTCGTGCTATTTAGGTATCGATATTTTTCCCTGGCGAACGGTAGTGAGCCTGTAATGTTGGAAGGGCCGGGACATTTTTCTACCGAAACATGTAAAAATTAATCTAAAGGGGGGATCTAATGGATGTTTTTTTTTTTTAATTTGATGGAGGTCTAGGGAGGAAACTAGAAAACTAATGAATACATGCAAAAATTGCCCAAAAGTGAACCATCCCCCCTTAAAGTGAACCATCCCCCCTTAACGCAGTTGCAATCACTTGAGGTAACGAAACAAATTAAAAAGGGAAAACATATTTGAAATAATAATACCACTACAAAAATGTCTATTATTTACAGGATGCCTCATAATGATGGTGAAGTCAGTATTATCCCCAAACCGAAGCACCCATTTGGTACCGCCACAATATCCGTGTAATTCACAGTTCTACACGCTCACAATGGCCAATTATGCAAAGTACGATCCCCAGACTACGTGGTCCCAGCCAAGTTTACTAGAGTTAAGCCGGTATCACACGAGAGCTTTTTTAGTGAACATTCGATAATCAATATTTTTCTGGCAACATTTCTGGACTATTTTGCACTGGTATCAGAAACTAAACTGGTAATTGATGAATTTAGGATACCGAAATATTATAAAATAATGTTGATCTCATAAGCTGTCAGACCAGTGTTGAGGATAAATGTTGAGGGAAAAAGTGCTCGTGTGATACCGGCTTACAGAACTTCTCATTCCCACGGCGTTTTGCAGTCGTATTCTGTGATTAATTCTATTTTGTAATTTAGCTATATTATGTTCACCTTAGCTGGAGTAAACATTTTGTCCAACAGCTGTTCATTTCATGTGCAACATATACAATGTTTTCATACTTGGTGATCTATTCAGTTTTCAAAATCTAGTCGCTGCTCAGTAATCAAGATAAGGGAGAAGTTTTATGTCAAGTCAACCAATTTAACCAGTACCACTCCGTCTCAAATTAATAAATCCTAAAAATATTTATTGTTCTGGCCTTGTGACATACTGGTTGGAATGATCGATTGGTTGGATTCTGCTTTAACTTTAGCTTTGGCTTAGGAACTCGTAGTGTTGCTCTCGGACATGGTGACGTGCCAGGATTACTCTGGGGAAAGGGGAAGCTATGCAACCAACATAGGGTTAGCAAAGGAAACTGACCTTTTAAAGCTAAATGCGAACGTTGTCAGAAAAGTACTCCTCCACATGTGTTTTGTCCATCCTGTCAGCTTTTCGTTTTTGTTTTCTCTTGTAATTTTGCGATCAACTTACCAATTATTTTAACTAGAAACTTTTATGAGTCCAGGTTTATATTTTAAGTCATGTTGATTAGATCCAATTTAGCCCTTTAACCCTTCCAGCCCGGCTGTCATTGTGAAAGGACACCGCGGAAATTGGGCAGCAACCCGGGTGTCCTTTCAACAGATAGTAAGCTTTCAAGCCTATTCAGCTTGGTCTGAATGCTGTGCGTCCGACGCATGTAAACAAAGTCGATCGTTGCGTCACCACACCTCCGAAAACAAGAAGGAGACGTCGGATCAATGTTATTGTTGTGACGTAAGACGAAATTAGTGTCTGAAAAGCTCCGATATTGTCAACATCGCGGCAAAATTCGCTCCACTGAAATCGTCATCACAACTGAACCAGTTGACTTACAGAGCTCTACTCAACGCCAGTCTACAGATTGAAACCCGCACTACGTTTATAGATGCATGGGAAATTTCTAGCTGTTAAAATAAACAAAAATACGGTAGCCTAGGCCTAGACGTTTTTCGGCCAGATCACCCGGATACGACCTCCGTCCTTTGGAGGACCAGCCCGGGCCACGAGGGTTAAGGGGCGGGAGTGAGGCCCAAATTGTGTTGATCCCTCACTTGATCAACTTGCCCTATTAACACCTTCTGTACCAGCGACGTCCTTTTAACTTTATTTTGTCTACTATTAGACTAGTTGTACTAGTTTCTTATGGGCTTCCAACAATTAACAAGCTTCGAACTAACTCACCCCGTTGTACTAAATGGTACTAAATCAGATCCGTCTTAAACTGCACAAAATCGTCTAAATACAGCCAGAAGAAAATTAAATATCCGTCACCGGTACAGAAGGGGTTATAAGAGTTGACCAGTATCACTCTAAACTTAACCTAATCCATCACTATTGGTTAAGCATCGTAGAAAATTTGTTATGACGAATCTAGAAATCCCGACCCAAACCTCTCATAACTCAAAACGGATTTGGGTAATCAATCTAATCTTTCTACAATTTGTGAAGCAAACAAGATATGAGAGTGAAAATTTACATCCCGTTTGCTCCAGCCATCCCTAAGCTACGTAAGGCTTGATATCACACTTGATACGCTCGACATAATGATCAGACTGCTACGTGTAAGAAGGAGGCAAAAGGCAAAGCTGCCTGTAACGAGCATCCCTTCAAATTGAAAAAGTGACGGAGAACCAAATTCAAGGCATGTTGGAGCCATAATGTCTGTACACACGGCTCTTGAAGCCATAAAATGAAGGACAGATACTGAGAGAATTCCAGAATTAAATTGTTGTGAAATAAAATGGGGAACTTTGTTTACTGCTGGGTTCAAGAGTTGGACAGAAGAGGAGTGAACATTTGTGGCAATTGCTACCTACTCTCTGTAAGAAAGGAGGGGGGTCGTTCTGAATAACACAGATTGTTGGAATAGCGGAATAAGAGAAAGAGAGATGTAACATTGCGACGTGAAGAGAGAAATTGGAGATAATTGGTAAAGGTCGTTGCACACTGACAGGACAGCCCCTTCAAGACTGGCACGAACACCCACGACTCATACAAATCCAGTGTCTTGCCGAATTTACTATAGATCGCAGCGAAAATGGCTGGCATTGTTAGAGTCGCATCTCTACTGTATCTCTTCCGCACGACTTAATAAGACTCTAGCGATGCCGATATGGTGGAGAAACGAATGCTACGAAGAAGATGGGAAAAGTCGTGTGAAGGGTGCACGACTAATCTGCGGAAAATATACGACCCAAAAGACTGCGATACAACTCAGAAGAATCGTATCGACGCCGTGAGACGTGCAACCGGATTGAGGCTAGACATGTGGTTGCCAACTCAACCGTTGCCAATTTTCCACACGGAAGAGATACGGTCCGCACGGCAGGCTTACGCACCAGATGACATTGATACGGGCCATACGGCTTTGATACGGACTACACGATTGTGATACGGCGAGTTCGTGATGGAGACTCGACTTTTTACAGTTGCCGGGGGATTCCCACAAACTTTTGAACAGCTCAAACTCTCGTATCGACCCCCGATACGTCGCTTGGACCGTGAGAGTCACCCACGGCTAATTTCCGATATCCACGATTATGTTGCCGATTCGCCGTATCAGGCTGAAATTTCGAGTCAGAAACTCGCCTGGAGGGCCTTTCGTGTCAGTGTGCAACGACCTTAAGAGGAGGGGAGTTGATGGATGACTCCACCCTTTCGAAAAGTGTCTTGGTAGCACTGTTTACTGGGCTAGTCTCCACCGAACATTAGAATTATAAGTTGCACATAACATGTTAGTATATCCAAAATTCTGTTATAAATGTGTAATTTGTGCATATCTAATATATGTGAGAAGATTCAGTTTTCGGGGGAATAAAAAGTATATCTCAGATAAGCAACTCAATAATAAAAGTATTTTGATTTCGATTTATGCTCCTTCAATATCATTTATTTATTCTAACATATTAAAAAAGCATAAACATTGGATAATTTTATGAACAAAACCCGATAAAGAAACAGATACAGAGGTTCCTTCTCCCTGATGCATGACTTCCACAGTGTTGCAAGTTGACCTCAGAATCAGGCACGGTAAGAGGTCCGGTAGTAAGAAAAGTCGGACTTAAGGGGAGACGGACCATTTTTTTTTTTTTTTTTTTGGTCTATTAATGAATGTATTACTTTATTTCTTAGCTTTTTCTCTAGACCTCCAAGCTTAGAAAAACACCCCCTAGGCCCCCCTTCAAGATAAACTTGTGCAATTTTCGGTAGAAAAATGTTCTGGCCGAATGCCGGTTCCTCTTAAAATTTCAGGCTCGCTATCGCTCGCCAGGAAACAATCGACACCTAAATGGCACAAAAGGTCTTAAAATTGACAACGTAATGGGGCGAAAGGTGTTAAAATCGCCAAACTAATGGGCCGAACGTCTTATAATATCAAAACCATTGGGACTTAACACGAGGGAGAAAGGGGACCAGAAAAACGACCTATCTCCCCTTAACCTCAACAGTCCATCAGCCTCACCTTAATTGTCTTTGGACGCCATTTTGGGGCTTTATTTGTCGAACAACTGAGTGATATTGTACAGTCGGCCTAATAAGTCATGTCCCAGCTGTCATTACGTTTGGCTCTCTCTGTGCTGTATTAATGTATGTCAGATGTTGAATAGGGCGGGTAAGTGTAGGAATATGTTTGTATATTTCACTCGATATGAAGAAATGAAGCTTAGATATTGCTGATACCAATTATTGATCAAAACCTACTTGGTGCCAAGACATCACATATTAGCGTGATTGTACTTTAGAAAATGTAGAATATCGATCCAAGACCACATGTTGGATACTGAAGAATATCGACCCAAAGTCCAAAATGTATATCTTGAGCCTATATTGCCGAATGTTTATTATGGATTTGCACTGTCAAAAATCAAGGCTATAGACAAAAGATATATTAATATTATACGGTAAATATACTGCTTATGATCAAATCTTCAATCCCTATAATCATTAGATGGGTTTGTTCCTACCAATAACGTTTATAGTGGCATATTATCACAGACACTTTATTAACTCAGTGTCCTCAACTTAAATGCTTCTTCTGAAATCACTGTGTTGGGTAATTTTAATGTCCATAATGTTGAATGGCTCACTCATTCAGCCAGGACTGATGATGCTGGTCTTGAATGTGAGCTATTTGCAGACTCATTTAATCTCACTGAACTAGTCAACCAGCCCACCCGTGTACCAGATAATCCTAATCATAATTCCCACCTACTCGACTTATTTTTAACAACCAATTCAGAAAATTATGATGTTACAGTGAGGTCCCCGCTTGGATCTTCTGATCACTGTCTGATACAGGCCACCTGTCTATCACCTACCACACCTTCCCACTCTGAACCTGTTTCGGTGACAAAATGGCATTACGATAAGGCAGTCTTCAAGGTTTCTTTATTGATATTCCCTGGACCTCTTTCTTTTCTAATGATGCACACACCACCTTGTGCCACATACAAGATTTAGTAAAAATTGGAATGGAAACTTTCATTCCTCATCAAAAGTACAGTAAAAGATCTAATTCACCTAAATGGTTTGACCATAATTGTGCTAGAGTAACTGAACAAAAAGCAATAGCCTACAATGCATACACAAGATCAAAAACACATGAAGCCTTTAATTACTTTAGAAACATCAGAAATCATGCCAAAACTGTATTAAACCTAACTAAATCAAACTTTCTCCACAAGGAGGCAAATAAACTTCTAAATAATCCAAATGCTAACAAAATATTTTGGTCTACTCTTAACTCATTCAAATCCAACTTCACTACTGCTTCATCCATTCCACCATTAAAATCTCCGACTGGCAATCTTGTAAGTGACCCACGAGGTAAAGCTAACCTTCTTGCGGATATTTTCTCCACCAATTCAACCTTAGATGAAATAAATCAAGATCTCCCTGTACTTAATTTTAATTCGCCTGAAATTTCTTCACTTAAGATCCACACCAGACATGTCAAAACTATTTTGAAGAATCTCTCAGTAGATAAGGCTCCTGGTCCATATGAAATTCCTCCAATAGTACTTAAGAATTGCTCCTTGGTGCTCGCTCCTGTATTGGCAAAATTTTTCCGTCTGTGTACTCATACCTCATACTTCCCAGTACCCTGGAAAGAAGCAAACATCCATCCAGTTCCTAAAAAAGGTGCCTCTTCAGATCCATCAAACTACAGACCAATAGCTATAACTTCCACTCTTGGTAAAGTCTTTGAAATTATATTAAATAATCACATAATTAAGCATCTTGAGAATAATAAATTAATCAGTGATAGGCAATATGGTCTTAGACGATGTCGATCAAATGCAGACATTCTTTGCCTTCTTACGCATCAAATCAACCAAGCTACAGACCAACATGGTGAAACACATACAATAGCACTGGATATATCAAAGGCATTTGATAAAGTCTGGCATCAATCCTTATTGTCGAAGATGTCACACTACGGCCTTGCATCATTAGTTCCACTAATTTCTTCACAGTTCCTTCACATATACCAATTCTTTCACCCAACCCGATCTTATAAATTCAAAAATAAACACTGCAATTTCTCTGAACCAGGACCTTTCTAGAATTAATGAATGGGGACAAAAGAATTAGTTTCCTTTAATGAACAGAAAACCAAGTAAATTCAATTTTCTAACCGACAGAATCTCACTGACTCCCATATATTCTTTAATGATGTAAATATTCCCACTTCCCCTAGTATTGACATTCTCGGTGTAACATTAACTACTAACTTGAGCTGGACACATTATGTTAGAAGCATTGCTAAGAATGCCTCTAAAAAACTGGGACTCCTGTACAGAGTTCGAGAATTCTTCACTGACGAGCAGTTGGCCGTAATATATAAAAGTCATGTGCGTTCTCAGATGGATTACTGTTCACCTCTGTGGAGTGGAAGTGGAGTGGTTGCATTGAGGCAGTTGGACAAAATTCAAAATAAAGCTATTAGATTAATCAATAACCCTGCAATCACACAGGACCTTCCTACATTATCCATACGAGGAAACGTTGCATCCCTTGCATTATTCTACAGATATTTTCACAGCAATTGTTCCGAGGAACTTGCTTCAATTGTGCCGCCTCTCCACATTTTTCCCCGTAGAACTAGGGCAGCTGAGAGCGCCCATGAATTTACACTTTCTCCTCCACAATGCAGAACTTCTGCTTATCAAAATTCATTTATCCCTAGAACTACTACTCTTTGGAATTCACTTCCCTCGAGTTGCTTTCCACAAACTTACAATCTACAAAAGTTTAAATCCAGTTGTTACAAACATTTTATGAATGGAGGATGCCTTTAGGCACATGGACCTTTTTGTTTTATCTGTGTTTTTCCTTCCTCTGTTCATTGTCTCCTTAAAAAAAAAAAAAAAAAAAAAAAAAATTGCATACCTTTTTAAAACCCATCATTTTTAAGGGGGGTCACCGGCTTTTATTATATTTCTCTCCTTTTCTCTCTTTCCCTGGCTTGTATCCATTCGGCCCCATTCAGCCAACTGTTTTAAGACGTTTATCCCCATTCAAGTGTCGATTTCTTCCTGGCGAGCGATAGCAAGCCAGCATTGTATGGAGTATCCGGCTTCGCCGGAGCCATTTTTCTATCGAGAAATGTACAAATTTAGCTTGCTGTCAAAACAAAAATATATATATGCTGGTTCGCTACCGCTCGCCAGGAAAATATTGACACCTGGATGTGGGTAAACGTCTTAAAACAGTAGGATGAACGGGGCCGAATGGACACATGTAGCCAAAGAGAGAAGGAGATAAAGAGAAAAATAAAGCGAGGTGGACTCCCTTAATAGGACCGAGATACTATGACGGAATCTGGCCGATCATTGTTATAATAGGGTCTCCAGGTACAGTCATTTCTATTTTTGCTTGTGATTCAGTTTTCCCTTGCATGTTTAACTGTTTGGTAGACTATTCAGGCGCTCCCGCTATTGTGCTTTATGGAATACTGGCTTGACATTCAGTAACAAAGCGTTTCAGTATTAATGGGCATGTTATTTTTCGTGCTTTTGGTTGGTTAAAATGTGAGAGAATGTTTTGGGTGTGTATGCGAGTTTGTGTGTTTCTGTTTATGTCTGTAGATGTGTGTGTCTGTGTTTGCGCCCACGAATATGAACGTGCATGAGCATGTATGTGGTATATATATATATATATATGCTTCTTATTCTGTCCTTACATATTTGCTGTCAGCACGTTTATCTGTGACAAGTATGAACATGTTGTGTTTTTGCACGTAGAGCCTGTGATACTGTGAAATTTATTGAAAATGAAGACTATAAACTTTAGGATCTTTAAATATTTCGTAATGTGAGCCCTATTGTATCTACTGAAGGGGAAATTTAGAACTTATGGCAACATAATGCATCAGTACTAGTAGTGTTAATTGGTAGTACTAGTAGTAGTAGTAGTAGTAATAGTTGTTGTTGTTGTTCAAGCCACCTAAATATGCAGCCACCACCCAAGTTTTATGAGAAGACCAGACTGATTAATAATTAATGGTGTCCATGACACAGCTTTAACCCTTTTTGCTCTCAAGATACTGTCCAGTATGCTACATATCTTCAGGAAAAAATTCACCGTAAATCTAACCAAGGCGACAATGTGAAGGAGTTCACAAAAAGTGGTAAAGTTGGTCAAGATAACAAGATGTAAGACATACTTAAGGGAGCCCACCTCGCTTTTTTTCTCTTTCTCTCCCTCTCTCTTTGGCTTGTATCCATTCGACCCCATTCAATCAACTGTTTTAAGACGTTTACCCTCATCCAGGTGTCAATATTTTCCTGGCGGGCGGTAGCGAGCCACCATATATATATTTTTGTTTTGACAGCAAGCTAAATGTGTACATTTTTTGATAGAAAACTGTCTCCGGCGAAGCCGGATTCTCCATACAATGCTGGCTCGCAATCGCTCGCCAGGAAGAAATCAACACCTGGATGGGGATAAACGTCTTAAAACAGTTGGCTGAATGGGGCCACATGGATACAGACCAGGGAAAGAGAGAAAAGGAGAGAAAGATAAAAGAAGTCGGTGACCCCCCTTAATGAAGCCAGGGCGTTGCAGGAAAGACAGGGCAGTCGTAAGCACATAAGAAAAGAACACTTAGGACGAGCCAGGAGCTTCGGTGAGAAGATGAGACAAGGTAAAGTTGCACCCTCAATACTGTCCCTGGCAAAGGAGGCAGCTGGTGGATTGCTACCTGTCACCAATTAAACCATCAAGCTGTTGAAAGAGAAACATCCACTGGTGAGGGATTTTGTACCAGCAAACCCCATCTCAGGGCTGGATGCAAATAGCTGGAGAACAATCCTTAGCAGCGCAGTCTTAGGAATTGCAATGACTGACAATACAGCTGGTCTCTGGCAGCTATTGCATAAAAGATAACCACCATCAATTGTCAACACTTGTGGCTTTCACAGCTGGTTGTCAAATATTAATGCACAAGAATCAGTGTTCATAACAGCCGGTGTGGGTGAAATGTTAAGAAGAATCAGCGGAGAGTGCATAATGGATGTGGTGAAAGATGGCCATATATATCCAAGTGTGTGCCGGCCATCAAGCAGGGGAAGAAGCAGATATTCATGCAATAAGAGAAATATATGATCAGGATGAATGTGGAGCTAGTGGATGCATCAAATGCCTTTAAGACTATCAACAGGAAGACAACATTATATAACATCCAGGTAAATTGACCTTGCTATGCCACCTAAGAATAATTATAAACAGCCTTCAGATCGCTTCAAATTAAACAACCATAGCACACAATGTGTCCGAAAGACTTAACAGCGAATATGCTAAGGTGTGCCATGCCATGATGTGCAAGCCAACAATCATCTCCTTAAACAGTGAGATCTTGCAGCACAAAGAAGGAAAACACATCAAATGAAGCATGGGTGCACAACATTTCTGGACAAGAGGACAACATGCATATTTTGACGTAAGGATATTCAACTCAATGGCCACTAGCTACAGCGAGCTGACCCTGGAAGCTGCACATAAGAGGAACACACAAGAAAAGGTCAGGGCATTTTTGCGGAAAGGATCCTACAGATTCAACAAGGCAGCTTACACCCACTCGTCTTTATCACTTCTAAAAGGATGACATGCAACAACCTTTGAGTTTACTAGTGGCCTGGATAAGGTACTGCCTGCCTTTCTATGTTCTTGGGTTGGCACTGATGTGTCTTATGGGAATGACAATATTTGCATCGAAACCAACAACAGAAGCAGACATTGACTCTGAGGCAGGAGTGGCAGAGAGATGCAACAGGTTGCATCTGGATTGAGGTTCCATAGTAGAGTCTAGAAATAGCTACGTATCTGATTCTTGTAAGTGAGACAAGAAAAGATAATGGAGAAGAATGGCTGTGGGCGACAGATACTGGTGTTATTGGAGCCATTATAACTTGTATTATGAAAAGCAAACGAGCCTACTTCAAACTGAACATGTAATGGTCATATCTGCGTATTGGATATAATCCTCTTCATAACACAATTATATTACATCATGAAGGTCCAGTTAAAAAGAAAGTAATGGTAGAAAGAATCGTTCATATATGCATATCTGTACAGTATATGTGCCATGTTGCAACTATTCAAATCAAGTCTTCTGAATATGCGTGGGCCTCCCTCTCACACCTATACAGTATATATATATATATATATATATATATATATATATATATATATATATATATATATATATATATATATATATATATATGTGCGTGTCTCTCCCGTCGTCTACATGAGTGCGTGCAGAACACACGAAACCCCGGGTTTCCACTGATGTTTTACGTGTTTGTATAGCTAAACAAATTACAAAAAAACATTTCAAGTGCACGACACGTGTGGTGACAGGTTGTTCAGGGGAGAGGTGCAGGGTCAGGTGTACAGGAACGTTTGTCTGTACGTATGTTGGGAGGGGGGGAGGGGGGAGTGGAGTTGTCAGGTGACGGGGGGAAATGGGCAGAAGCTTGAAAATGTGAATGTGTGACCGCAGGGGTGGGTGGCTGTTAACCAAGATCTCTGCTATCGAAATATTGTGGACCCCATTGAAAGTTATTGTCATGATAGCTAAAGAGTTGACTCCATAATAATCCCCTGTACTTCCATGAATAGTTTGATTAATGTAACGTGGATTTTAGTTCACAAGAAATACCAGTATGCTACTGAGGTGATCTCTTAGTTCCTGCAGTTCTAAATTATTCTGCCTACACTGACTCGTCAAAAGATAAAACATATCATCACCAACACACAGTTATTCTATTTTTCAAATATTGTAATGACGCCATGGCATCACCAATCAAACAACGTGTAACTATCTAGTGAAAGGGATATATTAAGTATACCGATGATTAAAAACTGCATTCAATAATGTATGTGCCTCGCAAGTTACAAAATATTTGAGAAGCTTACAGACCCGAAGTTAAGAACAAATAAAATAGTTTGTATATGCATATACCAGTGTGTGTGTGTGTGTGTGGTGTGTGAGTGTAAATTAAGTGCATATGTACAGTATTTACTTTATAGCAGGTATATGCCTGTGTCTGTTTGCACGAATTTGCAAACCTGGATAATTGTATTGTTGCCATTATTTAGACAAAAACATCCAGGATGAGTGTATATACCGCATATATATATATATATATATATATATATATATATATATATATATATATATATATATATATATATATATATATATAGGCTATACACACACGCAAACGCGCACACACACACCGGCTTACATGTGTGCGTGTAAACAACACACACACAACATCCGCTTCCCTAATACCCACTGATGTTGTCGATCTGGCATTTGTTTTGCTAAATATTTTACCGACACATTTTAAGTGTGGAAAGGTAAAAGGTCAGGTACATGTGTGTGTGCGGGAGGGGAGTCTGAATGAGGACAGGGAGGTAGGTAAGGTTAGGGGGCAGTGGCGAGGGCGGGAGGGGAGTCTGAATGAGGACAGGGAGGTAGGTAAGGTTAGGGGGCAGTGGCGAGGGTGGGAGGGGAGTCTGAATGAGGACGGGGAGGTAGGAAAGGTTAGCGGACAGTGACGAGGGCGGGAGGGGA
This sequence comes from Paralithodes platypus, assembly GCA_032716605.1. NCBI lineage: Eukaryota > Metazoa > Arthropoda > Malacostraca > Decapoda > Lithodidae > Paralithodes > Paralithodes platypus. Next base: position 135,005,419 of record CM064487.1, read on the forward strand.
GTCTGAATGAGGACGGGGAGGTAGGTAAGGTTAGCGGGCAGTGGCGAGGGCGGGAGGTGAGTCTGAATGAGGACGGGGAGGTAGGAAAGGTTAGCAGGCAGTGGCGAGGGCGCGAGGGGAGTCTGAATTGAGGACGGGGAGGTAGGAAAGGTTAGCGAACAGTGGCGAGGGCGGGAGGGGAGTCTGAATGAGGACGGGGAGGTAGGAAAGGTTAGCAGGCAGTGGTGAGGGCGGGAGGGGAGGTAAGAAAGGTTAGCGGGCAGTGGCGAAGGCGGGAGGGGAGTCTGAATGAGGACGGGGAGGTAGGGAAGGTTAGCGGACAGTGGCGAGGGCGGGAGGAGTCTGAATGAGGACGGGGAGGTAGGAAAGGTTAGTGGACAGTGGCGAGGGCGGGAGGGGAGTCTGAATGAGGACGGGGAGGTAGGCAAGGTTAGCGGGTAGTGGCGAGGGAATGAGGGGAGTCTGACTGAGGACGGGGAGGTAGGAAAGGTTAGCAGGCAGTGGCGAGGGCGGGAGGGGAGTCTGAATGAGGACGGGGAGGTAGGGAAGGTGTTATCACACAGGGTGATGTGATGCGACTAGTGCAGTAGCATGTTGGTGTAGTGCTGCTTGCTTGCATGCAATTCTCGCTTTCAGCTGCTGCTGGCTAACCCTTGTGGTGAAAAGGGGAGCCGATTGCGTAAGTCTCCCTCTGCCAGTACATAGCCTCTCCATCACCAAGACTCCTATTGTGCCTCCCCGGGGCCACACACGGTAACTGGGTGTCTTGAGACCCCAGGCTAAATCAATAGGGGATCTCGGGGCATGCGGTGGCCCCCAGAGGTATGATGTGCATCCTTGTCATCTACCAACAACCGCACACACCCACTGCCTTGTGGTTTAGTCTAGTAAGACAAAGGCTATGGGAGCACACCCTGAGAGAAAAGCAGACGGGGTCACGTCCTGGCGGTTTCCGACAAACTGGAATCCCGGCAGTCCCGTGCAGTATTGAGCAGGAGCTGGTCGTCTTGGGTCACCCCCTTGCCATCAGCAACCCCTGTTCAGTACCAAGATAGTGAAGTTGGAACTGCGCACCTCCTTCGGCACTCTAAACTCTTCTATGCGCAGGTTTTCTCTTCCTGCTTTGCAGGAAGGGAACGTCATCATCGGACTACGATGGACTACCATAAGTAAGTGTGTGTGTGTGTGTGTGAAACCCTGTATATTTTTAGATTATAATTACATTTCTACCATTAACTTTTTTGGTGTACGGTGACATATACCCCACGTTTATTAAGGCTACCAGTACCATTAGACGATTTTATGCAGCTAAGTACTTTACTGCGGGAATACAAGTGATAAATAAGATAGTTTATACTTCTTTAATCAATGTACGTATAACGTAAGTCAAATAATGGTTTCTAATATTAGCCAGAATACAATGAACAAATGCGTAAAAAAAGGGCTTAAAACTACTGGAAATAAGATTGTTTCTAAGCCAAAGTATCAAAGTGGGTTGCTATGATAAAGTCATGTAAAGGTTGGTACGACGTCTTGGGGAATATTAATATTAAGGGTTTTGCTTGTTTATGTAATTTTCGAGCAATGTATGTTATGTCCCCTAGGCTAACCAAAACTCCTTCCCAGATTTACTTCAAACTAGAAACGGCCCACCCACACCTATTTCAAGCTAATTTGTACCATTTTCGATAGAGATATGTCCCGGCCGAAGGCCAATTTATTTTAAGTTTCAAGCTTGCTATCACTCGCCCAGAAATAAATTGACACCTGTTGTATGGGGTGAAACACCTTAGTATCGCTCAACTAAAACTAATGACTTAAACGGTTGATGAAGAGGGTTTCTACGAGGCCACCAATTATTGCTAGTATTTTTATATATGCTTTCCCATTTAATCAAGGTATAAATATATGATAAACGCATAGCAAAAAACAATACAAATTAAATTAAAAGTATTAACATAATTTTGATGATAAATACAAAATATATAAAGTGTTCTATTATGTCATTATTTGTTATTTTTGATGATAAATAAAAAATATATAAAGTGTTCTATTATGTCATTATTTGTTATTTTTCTTATTCTCCCTGATCCTACTGCTAGGAATTTCGAGCTCAATTTTTAGTCATATTTCCATGTTTTCGTAACATTTATTCATATGTATTTTTTGTTAATTCATTATTTTGTGTAATTTGTCAAGTTTGTTTCATGTTAGCTGTAATTTGTCAAGTTTGTTTCATGTTAGCTGTAATTTGTCAAGTTTGTTTCATGTTAGCTGTAATTTGTCAAGTTTGTTTCATGTTAGCTGTAATTTGTCAAGTTTGTTTCATGTTAGCTGTAATTTGTCAAGTTTGTTTCATGTTAGCTGTAATTTGTCAAGTTTGTTTCATGTTAGCTGTAATTTTCATAATATAGCTTATGTCTTCAATGTCCTCTAAAGTGTGATTTTTTCATCTGCAATGCCTTCAGTCACAACGTTTCCATAAGCATTGGGGCTTGTACTGAGAGGTATATAAAGAATACTAATACCACTCACTCCAGTGTTTGTGTGCGACCCAGTGAGCTTGTGTGTGTTTCTCTTTGTATGTGTGCATTTGTTTGTGTATATGTAAATGTATTTCTGTCTGTGTGTGCGTTCCTATGTCTTTTTGTGTATTTGCGCATGTGTCTGTGGATGTTTGTACAATCATAATGTACGAGTTTACCAAATATTTGCATATATTATAAATTATCTACTAACAAAATACTAAATACGATAAAATGTCTGATACCGGACAAGTGTCGACCCAGAAAAAGCTTATTGCCATGGTAACTTCAAATCTCTTACAGTTCCAGGAATATTGTGAATATTATTGTGACTATTCTTCAGCAAAATTTGTATTCAACGCAGAATGATTATTTGCAAGATTTTACTATATTTCTCCCGTTGGATTCGAACCCAGGACCAGTAATTAAATATACATATATTATATATGTGTGTGTGTGTGTGTGTGTGTGTGTGTGTGTGTGCCCAGCTAATAGTTAAGGGGGGTCACCTGCTTTTTGTATCTTTCTCTCCCTTTCTCTATTTCTCTGACTTGCATCCATTTGGATCTATTCAGCCAACTGTTTTAAGACGTTTATCCCCATCCAGGTGTCGTTTTTTTCCTGGTGAGCGTAGCAAGCCAGCATTGTATGGAGAAATCTGGCTTTGCCGGAGACATTTTCTATCGACAAATGTACAAATTTAGCTTGCTTTAAAACAAAAATATATATATATATGCTGGCTCGCTGCCGCTCGCCAGGAAAATATTGACACCTGGATGGGGGTAAACGTCTTAACAAAGCAGTAGGATGAATGGGGCCGAATGGATACAAGCCAAAGAGAGAGGGAGAGAAAGAGAAAAAAAAACGAGGTGGGCTCCCTTAACACTAGCAGTTGTAAAGCTGTAGCTATTCAACACCAATAATAGTGCCACTATCACTGCCGGTATTTGCCAGACAATGTAGACTAGATCACTGCAGCTACAACTACCAGTACTTCTTAATTAAACAAAAAAATGTTTAAATAAAACAAACAATAGTTAAGCATATTGTGTTCTCCCTCAATTGGAAGTGTGGAATATTACTATATATGTTCCTATTATCTATATTACTATATTACTATATATGTTCCTATTATCTATATTACTATATTACTATATATGTTCCTATTATCTATATTACTATATTACTATATATGTTCCTATTATCTATATTACTATATATGTTCCTATTATCTATATTACTATATTACTATATATGTTCCTATTATCTATATTACTATATTACTATATATGTTCCTATTATCTATATTACTATATTACTATATATGTTCCTATTATCTATATTACTATATTACTATATATGTTCCTATTATCTATTCAAATGCATATATGATAGTTCTCGCTTTGTGAATTTGCTCTTTTAATAAATAATTATTGATGAACCCAACAATAATGCAAAGTATTATTTTTATATAAACAAGAATAATTTCATAAAATCGTCAATGTTTATATTGTTTTCCTTTTTTCTTCACAACTTGATATTTTCAGAAGTTAGAAGCTTTTGGAAATCCTTTAATTGGTAGCTCAGCTACTGAAATAGTTCCAGTGACCCAATTTAGTAGTGTAAATCTTAACATTGCTATCAAAATAATAATCCCACTATGCGGTAATGCAACTATTATAGTAGATGCGCTCGACCAGAACTGATATACACACACACACACGCGTGTCTCCCCACTGGACATGTGTGCGTGTAAACAACACACATGCAACTCCCGCTTCACTAATCTCCATGGATGTTTTCTGTATTTTGTTTTGTTAAATAATTTACCGAAACATTTTAAGTGTGCAAGTTTCTTCAGGGGAAAGGTACAAGTTTAGCAGGTATACATAGTTGCGTGTGTGTGTGTGTGTGTGTGTGTGTGTGTGTGTGTGTGTGTGTGTGTGTGTGTGTGTGTGTGTGTGTGTGTGTGTGTGTGTGTGAGAGAAGCGTGTTTGTGTGTGAGGGTATGAGTATGTGGGTGAGTAATCCTGTACATTCCTTGACAACTATTAATGTGTTATGAAAGGCTTACAAAGAGAATTTTTGAGTCAGAAACAAGGGGAAATAGATAAAAATGAAGACCTCGGAGGAGATGGAGAGATGGTGTGAAAAAAGCGTTGAAAGATAGATTGATGACTGAAGAACAGGCAAGAAAAGTGGTGATGAATAGGATTGAATGGAGAATGCTTGTGAATAGATGAGTGATAACGCCGTCGTAAGGAGTGGGGGTCAGGCGCCAGTTGGATTAGATAATAATTCATCAGGCGCCTGGCCCGGGGAGCCGGTTTATATATGAAGGGCCCTGCCTGGAAGTATGTGGGCAGGCATTGTGGTGTAGTTCCGCTGCGTATCTGCCTACTGTGACCGGAACCTCTCCAGGAGTTCTAGGCCCTGGGAATCTTTTGTCAGAATCCCCTCATGGGATACCTAGAGGAGTGTCAATTTTCTATTTTTTAGTTTATTTTGTGGTTTCTGTTCGGGCTCTATCTCAAGTCGGCCACCCATATCTATGGGGTATGTGCCTGAGTCTATACATACATACATACATCGTTTTCTTTAACCCTCTGGACCCCAAGCGATTTAATAAAAATGTACACTCCAAGACCAGTTACTTGTCAATTTTTGTTTTTCCTGAAAACACATGGGATGGGTTAGTAATGAAGGAAACAACATAAAACCGCTCAACTAGGTCATTTGAGGGTGCTTGGGGGCGAGGGAAAGTCACAATTGACATAGGGTAATGGTTGGGCAATATACTGGAAATTCACTCCCGCACGCGCCCACACGCTCACGGCTGAACTTAAAGGGTTTCCAACCATTGCTATTGCTCTCTGGGATCCAAAAGTAGTTCTCATACAAATCTGAACCCTCTAGGTGCCATAGGACAAGAGTAATTAAGGCGGACGCAACCATTGCGTCGCTGGGACTATGCATTACATACATAGGCGACGCATAATCCCAAGCTGCCTGGCCGAACAGCCCCAAGGCCCCGAGCAAGGCCAAGGCCATAACCGAACGCCCCCACAGAACCTTCCCTGCCGACCACAATAAAGCCTGGGTGACCGACGCCACTCCATGGCGGGGAGCTGAGGGGGGTGCAGAAACGCCCGGGAAACCAAAGCCCCACCCAGGGCCCTGTGCCCCTCAGCAATTATGAAGAGAAAATTGAGGGTCAAAGGAAAAATGTAACGCTTTGGCTTCTAATCTTGGTAGATTGGGAGGTCAATCCACGGAATAGACGCCGTCACTTGAGATCTAGACAATATATAAGTAAAAGGAACAGTCAGAGTAAGCTATGTGTATGGCAGAGATCGCTCAGTTCTCACTCTGATAGACCGACCCATCACCACATGACTAGAACCCAATCCTCTCCAGTGGGTTAAACCTATTGTTTCGAGAAGGGGGACTTTTTGCATCTTCCCTGATTCGCTCGGTTAGTGTGTGGAATTTAAGAGGTATCACCCCTTTGGTTTGGCGATAATAAGACACTTCGCCCCTTTCAAGTGTCGATTTGTTTCTGAGTGAGCTATAGCAAGTCTGTAATTTATTATATATCGGCCTTTTCAATCGAAAGATGTACAAATTTAGCTTGAAGAGAGTCTAGGTGGGCATAGTTTTAGCTTGAAGGAAGTCTTGGAAGGCGTCTTTTTTAGTCTAGGGGACAAGCTAAAATGCATTGCTCCAAAATGGCAAATGCAAGCATTTAAAGCAAATGCTATTATTTAAAAGTTGTCAGACCAAAATTGAGAAAAAAAGACGCCAGAAAAATGACTCGTGTGCACCCGCTATTAATAATATATTATGGCTAGCATTAGACGATTGACTCGCCTATGGAAGCCTCGCTAAGAATTGAATGGGTAAGGTCTATCTCAATTGACCACTTGCGAGTTTCAGATTATAAGGAAGTTGGAGCTATATACATCGCTATTAAACAAAAAGGCAATACTAATGTAAGTTGCTGATGGCTAACAGTGTGTTAACTGTATTAATTTCATGTATTAATTAATGTACTACATCCGTATTGTATCTGGTAATTCTGCTAAATATCGATGTCTACAGGTCTTGTATAGAACAAATTTTGCAAGTTGTCATATTATTAATCCTCTGAATAATCCCACCACTCTTTTCTAATCTTCGTAGAATCTTCTAATGGTTGCCAGAGTAAATTTTTTAAAAAGCGTCAATGTATGCTTAAAAATTTAGCTCTATATTTTCATCTTGAAGGGAATTTGTTGCAGGTAATCTCTGTTAAGAGGGAAGTTTATAGACTTTTCTTTCGTGCCTTCAGTGTCCCTGGTTTGTTGTAGAGCTTAGGAGAGAGAGAGAGAGAGAGAGAGAGAGAGCGAGAGAGAGAGAAAGAGAGAGAGAGAGAGAGAGAGAGAGAGAGAGAGAGAGAGAGAGAGAGAGAGAGAGAGACAGAGAGAGAGAGAGAGAGTTATGAGTCATGAAGATTAGTTGATATAAAAGACATTACAGTGTATTCCAGGAAGATACATCAAAGTGGAAAGAGAGAAGTAGATTACTATTCTGTCCAACTATCCAACCCAAGAATAAACACAATTCCTCCGTCTCTCTTCTACTCAAAAATTAAGCTCTGGAACTGTCTCGCTCGCTCAATCAATCTTTCCTTCATCCTATTACTTAAACTGCTCTAAACTTCGTGTGCTGAGGCATTTTGACTCCAACATCCCTTGACTTTGGCTCTCTGTCACTCTTTAGGCTTTGGGGGAGACACATGTTACAGGCAGCCTGCCTTTTGACTCCTGCATATGCATAGACACAATAGAAACACAAAATGTAACTCACACAAACAGTATATCTCGATATAATAATAAATAAATATATAAAGAAACAGAAATATAATGACTAAGCACATTTGTTCGTGACAATACACTTTTCTTAACAGGTGTCACAGGAGATGGGATGTCACGTATGTCACCCCAGGTTCCTATTTGCTGCTAGGTGAACAGAGGTATGGGGTATGGATGCACCTGTTGGCACTCTCTGCTCTATACTGTATGTCAAACAAAGGTTGCTGCACGAAATATTATCCTTTTGATAGCGTAATTTTCCCTTTATTGTGGTTAACACTAGATGTGTATATTCAGCTTAAAAAGAACCTCTATGAATCACTGGGATAAAACTAATTGAAATTATGATAACAATACTAATACTAATACTAATACTACTACTACTACTACTACTACTAATAATAATAATAATAATAATAATAATAATAATAAAAATAAAAATAATAATGATAAAAATAATAATATTCGTGTATATGAAAGCCCCATAAAGAAAGGCTTAATGTCTCCTCTCCTTGTTTGTATTTTTTCTCCCTCGTAGAAAAATGGTTGCAGGTAATTTTACCTTTTGTCTCCTTGCGCTGTTAAGAAGAGATATTATACTCATTTTTGTTAAGCCTTTCAGTGTCCCGGATTTTCTTTAACACTTGAGAGAGAGAGAATTTTGTTTACAAATATTTACATATATTTACAGAGATACACTGGCCACACAGACCTTACTATCCAAACGAGGTGGTCAGGACTTAATTCTAGTAGAGATGGCATATCCGATAGAAAAGGAAAGTTGAAGAAAAGATAAAAAAGAAGAAGAAGAGAGGGAGAGAGTGTGTGTGTGTGCGTGTGTGTGTTAATGTTGACCATCTATTGGATGCAGCTGTTCATAGGCCTTCACAAGTCTCGTCTTACCACTAATGTTTCATCGCTGGCTATTTGGTCTGAGGGGGGTCTGTTTGGAGCTTCCCAGTTTCGATCTATTGATTTAAGGATTCCAAGACGATTAACCCCATTCATTAGTCGACTTTATTCCGGGCGAGCGATAGCGAGCATGCAACCTAAAAGATATAGACATTCGGCCAGGACATTTGCTATCGATATACTGTATATGCAAATTTAGCTTTAAAGAGGTTTTGGTGGAGCAATATTTACTTTAAAAGAAGCGTTTTTGTTAGCTTAGGGGACAAACTAAAATACATTGTTCTAAAAGGACAAAACTATACAAAATCCTCAACAATTCTTAAGCAAAATACCATAGTAATCCACAATTCGTCGGCCTAAATATTTTTAATAATCCAATTTCGTTCAGATTAATTGTAAAGTATTTGTCTTTATAATTAGAAAGGCCATTTATCCCTCTCAATATGATGGTTAATATATTCCAATATTTATTTTTTATTTTTTTGGGGTTCAATAGACTGTTTTTTAAGGGGGCCCACCTCGCTTTTTTAAGGGGGCCCACCTCGTTTTGTTTTCTCTTTCTCTCCCTCTCTCTTTGGCTTGTATCCATTCGGCCCCATTCAACCTACTGTTTTAAGATGTTTACCCCCATCCAGGTGTCAATATTTTCCTGGCAAGCGGTAGCGAGCCAGCATATACTGTAGAATATATATATTTGTTTTGACAGCAAGCTAAATGTATACATTTTTCAATAGAAAAATTTCTCCGGCGAAGCCGGATTTCTCCAAACAATACTGGCTCGCTATCGCTCGCCAGGAAGAAATCGACACCTGGATGGGGATAAACGTCTTAAAACTGTAGGCTGAATGGGGCCGAATGGATACAAGCCAGGGAAAGAGAGATAAAGAGAGAAAGATAAAAAAAAAACCGGTGACCCTCCTTAATACCCTTTCAGTATTCAGTATTCTTGGAAGTCAGAGGGTTAAATAGGTAAGTTCTTACCCCTTTTATTCCTAGAAATCCTTCCTCAACTCTACATAATATTATATCGTCTACTGATACCCAGAACATAATGTAGCAATGCGTAATCTTATCCTGATGGAGTTCAATAAATGTGCGCACTGTTAGACGACAATAAACTCAACATGATGCTAATGTATAATGGGGATATTTATATATATATATATATATATATATATATATATATATATATATATATATATTTATATATATATATATATATATACTATATATATATATATATATATATATATATATATATATATATATATATATATATATATATATATATATATATATTATATATATTTATATATATATATATATATATATACAGGTATATATATATTTGTTTACTATGTGTTGCTTTGTTTTAATACTATTATTTTGCTTTATGTTTTTAGTTTCCGCCGTAGACCTCTATTAAGCTTAATCATAGTACCCCCTAGATTCCCCTTAGAGATAAATGCAAGAAATTGCAGTATCACTATTGCTCGCCAGGAAAAATCAACATCGGAATGGCTCGAAAACTCCTAATATCGCCAAACTAATGGGGCGAATGTCTTGAAATCTCAAAACTAATAGCGCTGCAGATGAGAAAGAAGGGGCCAGATCCAGACAACCCCCCCCCCCCCCTTAAGGGGAGGCAGACCGTTGTTCTGGACCCCCTTCTCCCTCATGTTTAGCGCCACTAGTTTTGAGATTACAAGACATTTGACCCATTAGTGAGGCGATTTTAACATCTTTCGCTCCATATCATTGTCAATTTTAAGACCTTTCGTGTCATTTAGGTGTAGATTTTTTCCTGGCGAGCGATAGCGAGCCTGCAATTTTAAGAGTAACCAGCCTTCGGTCGGGACATTTTTCTACTTAAATTTTTTTATTGAGGACATATTACGATCTTGTTTAGATCACAATACAAATATGACCATAGCAATGGTGGTATTAGTATTTCCATTAACTTATGCCGTCTTTATTTTACAAATTTTTGTATTTGTGTGGCAACCACTAAAATATTTTAGAATGGCCAGGAAACTTATTTCATAATAAGGGGTAACATTTTCCCCCAGGTGAAAACATAAATAAATACAAATGATATATATATATATATATATATATATATATATATAATATATATATATATATATATATATATATATATATATACAGTATATATATATATATATATATATATATATATATATATATATATATATATATATATATATATATATATATATATCACATAAAACAAAATAATAGAGATAGGACATAACTGTTTTGCCAGACTCTGTACATAAACACCTAAGCCAGACCTAATTGCTGTGTGTTTACAAGATTAGGGATTTTTTGTCCTTCGCCTCAACAGCAGAGAAAACAAAAATCGTTAATGGAACTCTTCAGATTTTGAAGAGCTTTTGGGAGGCGAAAATTTAGGGAAAACAGAGAGAAAGGAAAACAAATTATACTTGAAAACTTGTTCGTATTAACGTAAAAGTGTGGAGGGTCTTCATATAATGAAATGTATGGTCTAGTAAAAATATAAGCATAACAAAACATTATCATAACATAATTATACATAAACAGTGCACAACATGAGCGAGATGCTAATTTGTTAAGTAGTATATTCTTAGCTTTAGATTGCAATAATATAGTTTTAAGATGTATAGGGCTGAGCCTTTTGAGAATAGCACACTCCTTAGAAGCACCTGGAATTTGACATTGCAGGTTACAACACTAGTTAAAGGGAGATTTGTATTTATTTGTTGTATTGTTCCTTTACTTATTTTTGTATCTATTATGTTTAGTTACTCCCAACAACTCCATCAAGCTTTAAAAAACACCACGAAGAACCCCTTTCGAGATAATGTGTACACACCCTCTCTTGCGGCGAATACAAGGCACCCGCCTTTCAACACAGTCCCACTTCTATTATGTCCAGCTCTCCAACCCCAAAATTAGCAAATTATCTCAGTCTTAAAGTTTCTTTTACTCAACAAGTGAACTCTGGAACTCTTTCCCTCAATCAGATTAATGTTTTCTTCATCCTATGACTTATAGACTGCATTAAACTTCGTGTGTCCAGGCATTTTGACACCAACGTCCCTGAAATTTGACTCCCTTCACTCTTTTACACTCGTTACAGGCAGCTTGCCATTTGTGTCCTTCATACGCATAGAAAACAAAACAATGTGGGCCAAGAGATGGAGTTCTTTACAATTTTGTTTAGCCGAGTGGTTGTATTTGAGAGCAACCATGAGTTCCCAGGCTCAAATAGAAATACTATCGTAATACTGTTATGCTGTACTTCCGGCCTGTTTGTTCTCGGATGACGGTAAATTCAATCCCTTAGCAGCTGATATATCGATACTTGTTGCGTTACCTATACTGCGTCGTAATAATGCCAAAGTTTCCAGATTAACAACATACAAAAAAAAAAAAAAAATCGTAATAGCTATATAATCAAGATAGTGATATGACAATATACCGCCAGCGAAAATAAAAAATAATGTAGAAAATATAAAAATAATTAATAAATCATCATCTATAGTTACAGTGCCATAGTCCAAGTCCAACTACCATGGCACACGACACCCTTATATAATGCTAATATACCAGGGCTCGGATATGTAGCTCTGAATATTTAATTTTCCATTCCGTAGCCGCCTTATATATTTATCGATAGCTTCTAAATTTGTAATAACTCGGCACTAACGAAGAGTCACCCCGAGGGTCATAGAGGAGCATGGTCTCATTTTTAATTTAACTGGTGAATAATTCCTGAAAACTAGAAAACAAAATTTATTATCACCCTCTATAGAAAGTATATTTATTACTAATGCTAGCTATTTCTGATTTGTGTAGGAAGAAATGTTCTTACACAATACAGGGCCTGTATGTAATTGTTGGGATGTACTATACTATAGTTTTTGTTTTATTTTAGGCAGTGGTCAAATTTGTTATGCCTTCCCTATTTAATATAATCATAAATTAGCCCAACATGCATGTCACAAAGAATAATTGCGCTGATTATGCAAGTAAACTAAATTATAACATAAACTCCTAAATTAGACCCTGTTCACGAATATTACTATTTACTGTGTTTGGTGTGATGACATATATTTCTTTGATCTCATACTTTACATGTAAAACCACTGTAACTCATCAGATTGATTCCCTACATGGACACATATTACTGCTCCCAAATAGTTCACGATCGTTGATTTGTAATATTTGTATCGATGTGGAGGAGGTTGGCATAACTTGGACAAAGTTAGGTTATGTTTACTGTTATCGCTGGTGGTATGATTATACAGTTGCCTTACAAATTTCAATCTGCTAATCGGTGGATACATGGCACAAAAGGCACAAGGCACAAAAGGCACAAGGCACAAAAGGCACAAAAGGTCTTAATATTGGCAAAGAAATGGGGCAAAAGATCTGAAAATCGCCAAACTAATGGGGCGAATGTCTTGACATCTCATAACTAATAGATACAAACCCTACAGCAATATATTATCCATAGGCACTTATTGGCCACACATTCATTAGTAACATATACACAATAACCAATCACAATATTATGGCAACCCATTTATGCAAGCACACTTACTACAGCAAGGCCCTCCCCTCTATAGCAGAGGACACGGACCTCAACATACCCAAACCTTCACAGAGTACCCGTACAACTGCCCAAACTTGGCGAGATCAGGAAAATTGCTTGCCAGCAGCCTTTACATAATTCCCCCAGTCACAACATTCGTCCAATTCCCAAAAAGCCACAGGTATTACAGCAAATCTTGGAGCAAAGTATCTAATCCCTAGTGGGAGAGGTAGATAATCTGATAAAGCCTGTGTGAAGCATTTAAATGCTTGACCTTTCCATCTCGATGTACAAAAGCCTTAAAAAGTCTATGGAAACTTAGTCAACCTCGATATTAAAGTTTCCCATCGATACAATGTGAGTTATTCCTATGTATAACATAATTATACAGTAGGTTGGTCTTCAAGGCTTTATAATGTATGGTCTAATGACCTATTTCGCCTTTGTCATCAATGTATAAGAAGAATAAACTAGATTAGGACGCATCTACAGTATATTATCCATGCCGCTGTACCTAGTTGGTTCCCATTTTGAGTCAGGTTTTCCAACAGCTGTTGTCATATTGGGTCTGTTTAGTTTGAGCTACCGATGTGTGTGTGTGTGTGTGTTCACATTATATCTCGAGAACGCATTGAGCTATTTGTTAATTATTAACCAGTACCTCCTTCACACACACACAGGTGCGCGCGCGCATACATACACACACGCACACACACACACACACATCGCTAGCGTAAGTGGTATCGCGCTCGACTTACAATCGAGAGGTCCGGGGTTCGAATCCTCGGCCGGGTGGGGACAATTTGGGTTCGTCTCCTTTCACGTGACAGCCTCAGTTCACCTAGCTGGAAATAGGTAGCGGACCCGTTGCCCGGGTGTGTGGTGTGTGAAAAGGTCTCAGTCTTACCCAATGATCGGACAATAAGATCTCTAAGCCCTCTTCCTGGAGGATATGTCTGGCAAGAGATCCTCAAGATCGTAAGTAAGTAAGTAAGCGCGCGCGCACACACACACACACACACACACACACACTCACACACTCTCACACACACACACACACACACACACACACACACACACGTATCAAAATCATGGAAATTGTGTGAATTGGATAACAATCTGGGGTTTCTCATTAGGAGTGAACTGAATATTTTATCCAAACAATGCCTTCAAATAAAGAAGACAGGTCTGACATTTTGGAGCTATATTAAGATAATATTATTATCCAGGAAAAGATAAATCCTTATTGTCTATGTTGAATATAATACAGTTCCTCTCTAGAATATCCTGTTAAATTCTGGTCTCCTACATTCAGAAAAGAAATATTGCGATTAGAAAGAGTCCAATGTAGGTTTACAAAGAACTTATTCTATCTACTACCTAGGAGGGTTTTCTATTAATTGGAAATACGTAGGCTAGTTAATCAGTTTGAAAACGTGAATTATTACAAACATACCTCCTTTTTAATGCAATACACAACCATATGGCTAGAAGTTAAAAATCAACAATCGTCTATGTGGAAACCTTTTCACAAAATCTGTTTTACCTGGAAGACATTGCCCATGTAGAATCAAGAGAGAAATTGAAGGAGAGAGAAGACAGCCGTTTGCACATTCTGCAATGAGTAATGAGTATAGTCTTCCACGTAGAGTATCTCCCTGGAATGCACCGCAAGGACATTGGTACACTAACTATCCTTGTTCCTATCTTGTAAATCCACCTCTCAACTCTTCCTAGAAATATCCGTTCCCAACTTAGTAAGGACACGGTGGCCTTAACTTTGGGGGGTAACAGTTTAAGTGAGTTTGAGGTATATACTTGTAAACTGGGCCGCTGCGTTAATGAACCAAATGGCAGTGGCAGGAACTTAATACATACTCAGATTATTGTTGTTGTTGGAAGTATATCAAATATATATTATATTTGCTTCAGTATAATATTTGCATTGACTCTACCAATCACAATACCCTTAATAAAATGCATCAATTACATTTTGTCTAATGTGCTATACAAAAATGTAACCATCAAATATAAAATGTGTAGCTGGTGTTAAAATACACATCTACAGTACTACCTGTGCACACCATTAGTGTTCCAATATATTTCTTGTTTTTCATTTACCGACAACAATTTATAGGAGAATGTGTATCACATTTCCCGATTATATTTTTCATTTAGATACGCACTTAATGCATTTACTGAATACGAATATTCGGCGAATAAATATGCATTTATTTATATTGAATAACTATAAATGTTTTGCTGACGTATTTGTGCAAAAAACTTGTACCGTGATTACAAGATTGTAATTCAAACCAATTATATTTACGCCACTGAATATGTTCATTCAATACAGTATGTATTACATGTATTGATTATAGTTGTTTATGGAACATGCATAATTGTTTTGTATCTATTATTATAGCTCTAAATATATGCATTTAATACAATTATTGACTAATTCTGCGATAAGAATATATAATCAATACATTTACGTATTTATATTTCCTTGGATGAAAATATGTATCACATAATTGGATTAGAGTTGTTATTAGTTTATGCTTGTACTGTACCTATTTCCAACAATTATAGACAATTAACTAAAACAGCCCAATCCAACTAAGTTCAATAAATCCTATAGCTGTCTCGTCAGCTTTATCATATTAACCCTTTCATTATACACGTTCTCCTATCATTCTGACTATTCTTAAAGCATGATATTAAGATTAGAAATGGATTGTGTGGGTCAAAGAGAAATTGGAGATGCAATTTACCATTGCCAGTATTATCGTTCTCCTTATTTTTTATGTAGCTAAGCCCTAGTCTACTCTCAATTCCAATGGATTCCAAGCAGATGAAAATATTTGTTAATATATTCCAACAATCCAAATTAGTCAAGCTTTATCTAATAACTGCAAGTGCTACAATTGTAAGAACTAATACCGACATACCCATTTGAATGTATATTGAACCAAAGCGAGATAACACAATATCTTTATATATAGGCTATAAAGGTCCAAAAACGGGTCCAACCTCATAATGTTCCCAACTGTACACATTGAACGTTTTTCCAGTTCTACTGATATTATACTACTTTATTCAGCTTAAGAGGAATATATGTGAGTTAGATGATTACATGGGAACGATTTTTGTTCCTTTGAAGTCCAGATATATTTGTTACGTTAAAGAAAACGTCTCGTGCAAGCAAGACTAAGATAGCAAAGACTCCATAGTAATAAAAAGTGTCCATATTTACTTTGTTCGGCCACAATGTTAACCAATTTTGTTTTTGCAACGTTTAAACAATGTTCCTGCACAAACAATGTTCCTGCACAAATACCGGCGAACTGTTGAATGTGACGTTGTGTGCCTGTGTCGGTACGTGTGTCTGTCTGTCCAATTTGTGTGGGGTGTTTGGAGTTGGACGGGAGGAGGTCTGTGTGTGTGTGTGTGAAGAATGAGGGGAGGGGGGAGGTATGTTGAGACGAAGAGCGATCACTTTGACAATAGCGAATCGCATGCATAGCCTGCCTCTCAGAGACTCTCAGAGACTCTCTCTCTCTCTCTCTCTCTCTCTCTCTCTCTCTCTCTCTCTCTCTCTCTCTCTCTCTCTCTCTCTCTCTCTCTCTCTCTCTCTCTCTCTCTCTGATGTTTGTTCTCCCATTTATATATTACTCACCCTTTCTTGTCATAGTGACCTGTAGTGCAATGATTAGTTCGATTCCCATGCCGAAAAGGACAGTCATCTTGTGTCTATTTGCTTTCATTAAAGGAGAGGTAGCTGCTTTTTATGGACTCCCTTCTCCTTCATGCTTTTCCCCCATTTGTTATTATAAGACGTTCGTTCCATTAGTTTGGCGGTTTTACGACCTTGCACCCCATTTCTTTGTCAATATTAGGACATGTTTCTACCGACAAATGTACAAATCTATCTGGAAGATGGATCTCGGGGGTGTTTTTTAAGTTTGATAGAAGTCTAGCGAGGAAACTCAAAAATCAATAAATAACTACTGTATATAAATAGCCCAAAACATGAACCCTACCCCCTTAATAGGAAGTTCGAGTAAGGATACATTTGTTAATATCCCATCTGGCGAGGCAACCTATGGTAAACTGTATCCTATGCCGTATCCCCTGTGCACCAGGATGGGTAATGCACTACTTGCTATAGTCCATTTATTTTATGTAGGCAAGAAATTGTATCCCCTAACCTCTGTAACTCAAATAGGCTAGACAAAATGAGCTGTAAATTTCCACACCTATTCCTTGGCCGACTCTTCCCAAATAGCAGAAATAATAGCTCGATTGCTGAAGTCGTGTTAGAGTAATAAAGGTTAGTGGTCAAGAGTTTTGACCTAAATATAATGAATAGACTATAGTTTCGGTTTATAAGGAAGTTGGAACCGTAAACATTGACATTTAGCAGATATGGGCTATAACAATGTTATGATTTTGTAATGGGTAGACATTTGATACATTTGTTTTTACATATTTCTATATTGCACTGCCACAATATATTAGTTGGCCATTCTGCAAAATATAAATGTCTACAACTCCAACTTCCTTCTAGCCTGAGACTAGTGTATTCGCTGTAAGTAGGCGAGAAATCATGACCTCTATCCTCTGTAACTCCAAAGGGGCTAGAGCAAGTTGGCTGTAAATGTCCACATCTATTCCTTGACCGACTCTTCCCAATTGGTAGAAATATTAGCTCGATTATTCTAGTCGTTTTTTAGTTACAGAGGTTAGAGGTCATGATTTCTCGCCTACTTAAAGCGAATAGACTATAGCATGTGGCCAATTGATCCACCACAGGCTCCGAAGACCAATAGTGACAGATGAGCGTCGCGGCAACTCATGATACTTGGATCCAGAGTGACTGTTGGTCTTGCTATCTGGCTGTGAGGCTGTCTGGGGTTCTCACTCAGTGGTTGACTATCTTACTGACTGACTGACTATCTTACTGACTGACTGTCTATCTAACTGACTGATTGACTATACTACTGACTATCTTACTGACTGACTGTCTATCTAACTGACTGATTGACTATACTACTGACTATACTACTGACTGATTGACTATCTTACTGACTCACTTACTGTACTACTGACTGACTATCTTACTGACTGACTGACTATCTCACTGACTGACACTTGACTGACACTTGATCCTCAGTGTTTTGGAGGACAAGCAACCTAGAAGGGTCACTAGATCTGTTGTTGCTTGATTTCCTTTGTACTCCTTTGTACTGACTGACTATACTACTGACTCACTATCTTACTCACTGATTGGCTGTACTACTGGCTGACTATATTACTGACTGATTGACTATTTTACTGACGGGCTATCTTGCTGACTCATTGACTACAGTATATTACTGACTGATTGACTATCTTACTGACTAACTGACTATATTACTGACTAATTGACAATAACACTAACTGACTATACTACTGACTGACTATCTTACTCACTGATTGACCGACTATCTTAATGACTGTCTATCGTACTAACTGATTGACAATCTTACTGAATGATTGACTATATTACTGACAGATTTACTGACTGACTACCTGACCGACTCTGAATGACTAACTGGCCAATTATACTACTGATTGACTGACTGACTGACATACTATATTACTGATTAACTGATTGTATTACTGACTGACTATCTATCTATAGTATTGACTGTATTATTAACTGATTGGCTGCCTGGCTGACAGGCTCTATTGCTGACTGATAGACCGATTATATTACTGACTGACTAACCGTATTACTGACCAATTGATGGCCTGCCTGAATGGCCAAGTTAATTACTAACTGACTATTACTGACTGACTGTTTGACCGATTCATCGCTAATGATACTTACTGACTCACTACCTGCATGACTAACTGACAAACTGATCGCTAATAATACTTACTCACTGGCTCCCTACCTGCCTGACTAACTGACTGACTGATCGCTAATAATACTTACTCACTGGCTCCTTACCTACCTGACTGACTGACTGACTGAATGGCTGACTGACTGACGTATTCCAAAAGCCAGAAAGAAGTGAAATAAAATCTTGGAAGACATTTTTATATCTGAGCTCGGTATGCACGGAACTGCAGGAGAGAAAAATATTGTAAGGAATAAAAATCTGAAGTGCTTTCCAACTCACTCGGGAGGGAAAGTAAAGTGAAAAAGGAACATATTTATAGAGATTCAGGACACTTGGATGTGTACGTTTGTATGTAGGTGTGGAGGAGTAAGGCCATATGTAAATAAGGATACGTGAGACGTCAGCACCATATATAACTTCCCAGATTTGTCTCTACGTGAGCTTGTAGCTAACCTAGAAACCATCCCACATACATCCACTAACCTATAAAGTGTTTTTCACCTGGCGGAGAATTTAATCACTTAGTAGTATATTGTTTGCAGCTTATAAAAGAGCTGTGGTAGTAAAAAGATTGTTCGAAGCCTGTTAATAAAATCGTTTGTTAGTAGCCAGTATAACATGAAAAGGACAAAACTGGTACTGAACGGAGTAGTGGATAAATATGAAACTACTGTATTTGTTTCATATTAATACCTGCCATAGTTAACAACATATTTCGATATATGATCTTTGAAGAAAAAACACGCTAAATCATGACGGGGCCATGGGAATTTACCGTTAGTTATAAACAGATTATACTAAATTTGTTATATGATTAAATTTTCAAAGATCCCTCCTTCCTTAGAACCACTAAGCCTTCCTACTATTTATTGTATTTTGTGTATGTATTTATATATTTATTTTACTCTTATTGCTAACTTAAAATAACTTCCAGCAAGACCTAGAGCTGCAAAATCGTACGCAGTCTTTTAACAACCCTAAAACAGAACTTGGGGATATCTCCTTTTAAGCTTGAAGGAGGCCTATAGAGCAAACTAAAAAAAAAAATAAAAATACCCTTAAATGAACATGGTAAAGAAAGGAGTAGGCGATCATGATTATATGATAAACGAAAGTTGTTGCCTCTATGCAAAATAATAGAATTTTCATGAAGTGTGGATCGTAACATTATACAAAGTGATTAAGCAATACAGAAATAGTTGAAAGTAAAACAAAATACATTCGTAGAATATGAATACGCACCAATACAAGTTGAAGCAGTTCATAAACATGCACATGAACAAGTCATATGGATTTTATTGAATTTTTACTGGAGGTGGCATGAACATCCATAACTATATTACACATTAAGGGGAGGTATTTAGTTAGTTCCCTAGACTTCCATCAAGCTTAAAATTACACCCCCTTGAGTCCCTTTCAAGATAAATTTGTACATTTTTCGGTAGAAAAATGTCCTGGCCGAAGGCCGGTTCCTCTTAAATTACAGGCTCGCTATCGCTCGCCAGGATAAAATCGACACCTGAATTGCACGAAAGGTCTTAATATGGGGTGAAAGTTCTTAAAATCGCTAAACTAATGGAGCAAACGTTTTATAATATCAAAAGCAATGGGGCTAAACATGAGGGAGAAAGGGGTCAAGAAAAAATTCCCTCAAGTGGAGATCTCCCCTTAAGGTTATCTATTAAGTAATTGCGTATTAAGTATATTTATTAGTAATCTTTTCTGCACGTTATCGTAGGTGAAAATGACTTTGGTTAAAGGTATGCTTGATTTTATATTTGACTCGTAATTGTATAAATTTAATTAAATATCATGTGGGCAATTGAGAACTATAATTCTTAAATCTATTTTAAATATGTTAATCATTAAGCCAAAAATACAGCATTTCTACATACACATACATAGATAGGTCTCACGCAATAAGAAAAGTTTCACCTACAACTATATTTCCCTGATAGTACGTGAAATGTCGTGCTAGGTAAGCCTCTAGGTCGGCCGGAAGATCCGTTGAGGAATATTTTAAGAAGTCTGAGTGACCTCGCTAAGACCAAATATTTATTTTTTTCTTTCTCTCTTTGTCACCTACAATTATGCCAGGTATAATTATGATACAAGACCACTGACAGATTTCACCCCTCATCTTTTTTTTTCATGAATTGATAGAGTAAAATATATACTGTATAAGCTTTTCAATTAATATGAGTGAATAATTTAAGAGTGGTAACTCCAACTTAAGGATATATATACAGTTGTCTAATGACTAACATAGTTAACAATTATATTAGTTAACTTTGGAAAAGTCGAATGGTTGGATTTATGAATTTAATTGTAGATAGAGGGTTTAATTGTAGATAGAGGGTTTAATTGTAGATAGAGGGTTTAATTGTAGATAGAGGGTTTAATTGTAGATAGAGGGTTTAATTGTAGATAGAGGGTTTAATTGTAGATAGAGGGTTTAATTGTAGATAGAGGGTTTAATTGTAGATAGAGGGTTTAATTGTAGATAGAGGGTTTAATTGTAGATAGAGGGTTTAATTGTAGATAGAGGGTTTAATTGTAGATAGAGGGTTTAATTGTAGATAGAGGGTTTAATTGTAGATAGAGGGTTTAATTGTAGATAGAGGGTTTCATAATATCATGCATCGACTTGCTGAGAATAATATGAAGACTATCTCATAATTGAGTATTCATTGATTACGTGATAATGGAGCTGCTATATCAGTTGAATATGTGTTTTTATTTAGAATAAGCTAATATAACGCTTGCCAACAGAATGTATATATTCCACACGTATATACCTTACTATCTATCTATCTATCTATTGCCGGACGCCTTACTATCTATCTATCTATCTATTGCCGGACGCCTTACTATCTATCTATCTATCTATTGCCGGACGCCTTACTATCTATCTATCTATCTATTGCCGGACGCCTTACTATCTATCTATCTATCTATTGCCGGACGCCTTACTATCTATCTATCTATCTATTGCCGGACGCCTTACTATCTATCTATCTATCTATTGCCCTTTATGTATTGTTTTTAGCACTATTTTTCTACAGTGGTGTGCGGCTAATCCATCCACTAACCTGCTCCACCCTAAGGTGGCAGTACAGATTTGTATAAGGTTTACTCCCTTAAACAGATTGCCGACCAAGGCTGACGAGTCCCATCCACCCGGATTTGTATAAGGTTATATCCCCTAGATGGGTTGCCGACCAAGGCTAACGAGTCCCATCCACCCGTTACATTACATTTTAAAAAATCATTAAGTCGGTGCCAATAGGCCTCTATTGAGTATATTACCCACTATTGGCATATATAAACTCAAATAACTTAACAAATTAATTTAACAATAATGTTCTTAAATGCAAGAAGAATTAGAAATATATAATGATTATAATGAGCAAAGTGCAGGTTATAGTAATTAGGAGAGTGGGTGATAGAGAATTATCTTCCATAGACTAACTTAGAGCAATCAGTGAGGTAAAATACATCTATTTTTTTTCTTCGACTCTGTATTGTATAATGATTAGTAGTTAACCCCTTGATGATTATGGCGCGTTTTTACAGTCTACTCTGGTTATTATTAGACGATAATACTCAGCTTAGAAAACCCCTGTGGCAGCTAGAGAATTAATAGTTTTTACTCCTTTGATTCCCAGAGATACTTTCTAAATTGCATATAATCGTCTAATTGCATATAATCGTCTAATTGCATATAATCGTCTAATTGCATATAATCGTCTAATTGCATATAATCGTCTAATTGCATATAATCGTCTAATGATAACCAAAGTAAAGTGTAAAAATGTGTCCTCAATCACTGAACGAATTAATATACTGTATTCCTGATATGTAAATACAAATATTATTACAAATTAATATATAAATTACTGAGGCTCGGCGCTCCCCTACTGAGATTGAAGTTTAATCACATATTTAATTATAAAGTTCACTGCTGGAAATTTGAATAATAATGGAATTTTAATCGAATAAGTGTATCCTGTTAAAAAATATATACCCTTCATTACATTATTTTTATTTTTTACGTGGGGGTTCGAAACCTAATCGGTAATTAATTTGCAGAGTAAATTAAGTTCTGACGTAATTATATTAGGGTATTATTTTCATGTAGACATAATCAATAGTTTGTCAGAATCCTAAATTTTAACACAATGTATAACATGGTGCAATCTTGTATTACATACACGCTAATTGTAGATTATTTTATTAAGCTTAGCAATGGTCAGTCGGAGAAAAGTTTACACATTTAATTAATCTTGCAGTTATAATTACGTAATTGGTTCTTCGAAAGCTAAATAGTGAATATCAAATGAAAGTCAGAATTGATTTAAGAATACCGCCCTAATCACTAGTTACTGTATAATACCGCCCTAATACCGCCCTAATACCGCCCTAATCACTAGTTACTGTATAATACCGCCCTAATCACTAGTTACTGTATAATACCGCCCTAATCACTAGTTACTGTATAATACCGCCCTAATCACTAGTTACTGTATAATACCGCCCTAATCACTAGTTACTGTATAATACCGCCCTAATCACTAGTTACTGTATAATACCGCCCTAATCACTAGTTACTGTATAATACCGCCCTAATCACTAGTTACTGTATAATACCGCCCTAATCACTAGTTACTGTATAATACCGCCCTAATCACTAGTTACTGTATACCGCCCTAATCACTAGTTACTGTATAATACCACCCTAATCACTAGTTACTGTATAATACCGCCCTAATCACTAGTTACTGTATAATACCGCCCTAATCACTAGTTACTGTATAATACCGCCCTAATCACTAGTTACTGTATAATACCGCCCTAATCACTAGTTACTGTATAATACCGCCCTAATCACTAGTTACTGTATAATACCGCCCTAATCACTAGTTACTGTATAATACCGCCCTAATATAATCACTAGTTACTGTATAATACCGCCCTAATCACTAGTTACTGTATAATACCGCCCTAATCACTAGTTACTGTATAATACCGCCCTAATCACTAGTTACTGTATAATACCGCCCTAATCACTAGTTACTGTATAATACCGCCCTAATCACTAGTTACTGTATAATACCGCCCTAATCACTAGTTACTGTATAATACCGCCCTAATCACTAGTTACTGTATAATACCGCCCTAATCACTAGTTTACTGTATACCGCCCTAATCACTAGTTACTGTATAATACCACCCTAATCACTAGTTACTGTATAATACCGCCCTAATCACTAGTTACTGTATAATACCGCCCTAATCACTAGTTACTGTATAATACCGCCCTAATCACTAGTTACTGTATAATACCGCCCTAATCACTAGTTACTGTATAATACCGCCCTAATCACTAGTTACTGTATAATACCGCCCTAATCACTAGTTACTGTATAATACCGCCCTAATCACTAGTTACTGTATAATACCGCCCTAATCACTAGTTACTGTATAATACCACCCTAATCACTAGTTACTGTATAATACCACCCTAATCACTAGTTACTGTATAATACCGCCCTAATCACTAGTTACTGTATAATACCGCCCTAATCACTAGTTACTGTATAATACCGCCCTAATCACTAGTTACTGTATAATACCGCCCTAATCACTAGTTACTGTATAATACCGCCCTAATCACTAGTTACTGTATACCGCCCTAATCACTAGTTACTGTATAATACCACCCTAATCACTAGTTACTGTATAATACTGCCCTAATCACTAGTTACTGTATAATACCGCCCTAATCACTAGTTACTGTATAATACCGCCCTAATCACTAGTTACTGTATAATACCGCCCTAATCACTAGTTACTGTATAATACCGCCCTAATCACTAGTTACTGTATAATACCGCCCTAATCACTAGTTACTGTATAATACCGCCCTAATCACTAGTTACTGTATAATACCGCCCTAATCACTAGTTACTGTATAATACCGCCCTAATCACTAGTTACTGTATAATACCACCCTAATCACTAGTTACTGTATAATACCGCCCTAATCACTAGTTACTGTATAATACCGCCCTAATCACTAGTTACTGTATAATACCGCCCTAATCACTAGTTACTGTATAATACCGCCCTAATCACTAGTTACTGTATAATACCGCCCTAATCACTAGTTACTGTATAATACCGCCCTAATCACTAGTTACTGTATAATACCGCCCTAATCACTAGTTACTGTATAATACCGCCCTAATCACTAGTTACTGTATACCGCCCTAATCACTAGTTACTGTATAATACCACCCTAATCACTAGTTACTGTATAATACCGCCTAATCACTAGTTACTGTATAATACCGCCCTAATCACTAGTTACTGTATAATACCGCCCTAATCACTAGTTACTGTATAATACCGCCCTAATCACTAGTTACTGTATAATACCGCCCTAATCACTAGTTACTGTATAATACCGCCCTAATCACTAGTTACTGTATAATACCGCCCTAATCACTAGTTACTGTATAATACCGCCCTAATCACTAGTTACTGTATAATACCGCCCTAATCACTAGTTACTGTATAATACCACCCTAATCACTAGTTACTGTATAATACCGCCCTAATGACTAGTACTGTAATACCGCCCTAATCACTAGTTACTGTATAATACCGCCCTAATCACTAGTTACTGTATAATACCGCCCTAATCACTAGTTACTGTATAATACCGCCCTAATCACTAGTTACTGTATAATACCGCCCTAATCACTAGTTACTGTATAATACCGCCCTAATCACTAGTTACTGTATAATACCGCCCTAATCACTAGTTACTGTATAATACCGCCCTAATACCGCCCTAATACCGCCCTAATCACTAGTTACTGTATAATACCGCCCTAATCACTAGTTACTGTATAATACCGCCCTAATCACTAGTTACTGTATAATACCGCCCTAATCACTAGTTACTGTATAATACCGCCCTAATCACTAGTTACTGTATAATACCGCCCTAATCACTAGTTACTGTATAATACCGCCCTAATCACTAGTTACTGTATAATACCGCCCTAATCACTAGTTACTGTATAATACCGCCCTAATCACTAGTTACTGTATAATACCGCCCTAATCACTAGTTACTGTATACCGCCCTAATCACTAGTTACTGTATAATACCACCCTAATCACTAGTTACTGTATAATACCGCCCTAATCACTAGTTACTGTATAATACCGCCCTAATCACTAGTTACTGTATAATACCGCCCTAATCACTAGTTACTGTATAATACCGCCCTAATCACTAGTTACTGTATAATACCACCCTAATCACTAGTTACTGTATAATACCGCCCTAATCACTAGTTACTGTATACCGCCCTAATCACTAGTTACTGTATAATACCACCCTAATCACTAGTTACTGTATAATACCGCCCTAATCACTAGTTACTGTATAATACCACCCTAATCACTAGTTACTGTATAATACCGCCATAATCACTAGTTACTGTATAATACCGCCCTAATCACTAGTTACTGTATAATACCGCCCTAATCACTAGTTACTGTATAATACCGCCCTAATACCGCCCTAATACCGCCCTAATCACTAGTTACTGTATAATACCGCCCTAATCACTAGTTACTGTATAATACCGCCCTAATCACTAGTTACTGTATAATACCGCCCTAATCACTAGTTACTGTTAATACCGCCCTAATCACTAGTTACTGTATAATACCGCCCTAATCACTAGTTACTGTATAATACCGCCCTAACCACTACTTACTCTATAATACCGCCCTAATCACTAGTTACTGTATAATACCGCCCTAATCACTAGTTACTGTATAATACCGCCTAATCACTAGTTACTGTATAATCCACCCTAATCACTAGTTACTGTATAATACCGCCCTAATCACTAGTTACTGTATAATACCGCCCTAATCACTAGTTACTGTATAATACCGCCCTAATCACTAGTTACTGTATAATACCGCCCTAATCACTAGTTACTGTATAATACCGCCCTAATCACTAGTTACTGTATAATACCGCCCTAATCACTAGTTACTGTATAATACCGCCCTAATCACTAGTTACTGTATAATACCGCCCTAATCACTAGTTACTGTATAATACCGCCCTAATCACTAGTTACTGTATAATACATAATGCAATTATTATTGTTAATATTCACATACCCCTTTTTCCATATCTATATATCTTTTCCATATTATATACTGCATATACAATATATATATATATATATATATATATACATATATATATATATATATATACATATACTGCATATACAATATATATATACATATATATATATATATATATATATATATATATATATATATACATATATACAATTTGCTATACAAATATCGCATTGCAATGTCAATTATACTAATGTTGTGTGTGTGTGTGTCAGTGTGTGTGTGTGTTATGCCCAATATGTTGTGTGTGTGTGTGTGTCAGTGTGTGTGTGTTATGCCCAATATGCTCCTATGTTTACGATTTCATGAATAAGCGTTATTGATATGAATTTAATTAAATGTTGGAAGTATGATTTGATTTGATTTAACGAAATTTTATTATTTATAAGTTGTATGGAGGCATAATGAAATGAACTCGATGCAATCATGATTGATAGGCAATAATGAAAATGTTTACATATTTAGGTTGTTGCTTTGCACATTGAAGGATAATGCATTATCAATAACATAAATTACTTCAAACATATTGCGCCATCGTCTTCCATTTGACGACTTTATACCGGTTTCTTGTGTGTTAGCTCCTAATAAACATGACCCCTGTGAGCTTATCACGTCGGTTATCCTTTGATCTGGGGATTATGCAATATAATCCACCAAGTCCTTATTATTAGCATCGCAAATAATTCTGATGCCAACATAATACATATGATAGTTAATGGCAGTTTGGCGGTGATAATTAGGACGATATATCATACCATGTATCATTGCTTTATAATATAGTTAATGTATAGATAATATATATATATAGATCATTACTATATACTGTAGATAATTATATTGCAAGCTTTCGTCTCGCTTTCTTTGAACTATAAAACATGTTACTAAAACGTGATTTATTTTTTTATTTTTTTGCGAAATTTGGTATCATTCTAATATCGATAATCACGTTTGCAAATCTCGCCAACCTATGTTTCAATTAACCTAGACTTTGCCAAATGTATTACAAAATAGAAAATCAATAGCACCATAATATTCATGCCATGAAGTTAAGTGCAAACAGGTACAGTCAGAGAAATATAGTGTGCCTCCGTCCATGTTTTAATATCCATGTTTTAATAACAAGTTCGAATGAAAAACATATCTTGGCAACGAGTCGAGAGGTACTACAAAGCTGTAAAATGGGAAATCCGTAAGAACTCCAAAAATATATAGACCTCAGAAATCCAAGAATATAAGAAATTATCAGTAACACCAGACCACATTAAGCAAAGAGAAAAGGATCTAAGGGATGATTTGAGATAACGAAAACACAAAGGTGCGGAAGGCTGGTATATGAAGAAAGGAGAACTGCGTGAGAGAACATTTTAAGAATATTACAAGAAAATGTGATTCAAAATACGAGCTAAATAGACGCAAGCAATCAATTACTAACATGTTAGAAGTAAAGCTTATTAATATTCAAAGATTTACTCATGCAAACCTAATTAAAATCCAACAAGAAATAGATAACACAATTTGTTGCTTAACTGAAGCACAGAAGTGGGAAAGTGTAAGCATGCCTGTTGACATACAGTACACCCCATAACTTCAATCAGGGAGATAATTGATATAAGAGGAGGTTGTCTACCCGTCTTACACAAACAATCAAAGTGGTGATAAATTCCTATGGTAATAGATTTGGTTAGGTTAAGTAAATTTGGATAGTTAGGTTAACTCTAACGTAGGATATTGATAAGGTAAGCATTTTCTATTGTTACTGGAACACACGTTTGGAATAATGAAATATTATGATAAAATAGACATGGTTCGAATATCAAGATGCGATTACACAAAGCAATAATGACATAATACACATCCTGTGTGAAAATTATGAAAATCAACACACTGCAACCAGCCCATAAACATTTAGGATCAAGGTTATTTGTATCCTTTATTTCAGGAACCTAGACAATTGCGTCATATATACACTATTCATGACACATACATCATTCCTATATAAATGTCATTACCACCACAAATTTTAATATTTACCCATTAACCAGGGATTTTAGGACATGGCCCCAAAAAACATAATTTGTCATTAACCCTGTCAATGCGGCTCTCCCATTAGGAAGAATATGCCCAGTTGGCAATTTTACCTCTTGTTCTGCTCAATATACGCCGACCTAGTGCCATATCTGTAGATTGGAGCGAATTGGAAGCAGCTCCAATGAAAAGATTGAGTCAAAATCTCTCTATAACAGTCATCACCCCATCCCTACCCCTTCTTACCACCACACACGAACAAAAACCATATGCTCTTATCATTCACTACCACTGCCGAGAACTCTAAGACATGTACAGTTATTGTATCATGTATTTTGTTTACAAGATAGGATAGGATGTTGATATGAAGATGAAAGGAACCTTATATACGTACCTAGTATATAGCCGTCACAATTATATGCGGAAGTAGCAATTATGCATAGGGTCATAAATATTGCACATATGACATAATTATCGATTTTAAGCTATGATCAACCTAATACGGGATCCATCAATTTGTATTTGATTTATAGGTTTGTCATAACCAATAATTCATTGCTATAATGTAATTACCGTCGGAAATGCATTACATGGGCACTAAATAAAACACTGTAAAAAAACTAAATTCTCCTTATAAATCTCCTATCGATGGCGGCTGTCAGAAAATTGTGGGGTAATTCTCCAATTAATCCCCCTACTGGGAAAATAGATGCTGATTGCTATCAGTCACAGGGGATGATGGGGCAGGGCCACCCTCAACCCATTCTGTATCCCACGGCAATCATAATTTGATCCCTCCCCCCTAGTGGGGGACATGTTCTAAGATTGGGGGAAAATGGGTATTAACTAAAATGGGCGGTCCTTAGTAAATAGAACCATGGTATATCCAAGAAAGTATGAGAACAATAAATCAATAACTTGAATAACACGAATCATGCAGGTCCTAGATGTTTACCTAATTATCGAGGTGCCTGAATCACAGGATGTAAGTAACCTTATCCAGTTTAATCAACCTTTACCCCTTCCGAATATCAATATAATAATGTTGTTATCCAACACTCTTTTTATGTATTTTATTTATATTGAAGTGTTTTCTGCAAGCTTAGCCTGAAAATGAGTAATAACGCCTTGAGTGAGGTTTGAAAATTACCTAACTTTTTCTTATACATTCCAATTATCCCAGTAAAATTAGGTTAGGTTTAGGGATTAATGTGAATTTATAGAATAACATAATAAATACGGTAATGGAGTCTCAGGTATAACCAATTATTATAGTATGGATTACAACAACTTTACGCCATCCTTGTTACACTCACCTCCTGTCAACGCCAGAGATGAATATCGAGGGTGAGCATTTCTTCTTCAAGCCATTCGAATTCACACGTATGTAGGCCTTTCAGTCTACGGTCTGCAATTAGAAACAGTATATGTATTATGGAAATAACTATTTTCAAAGTATACAATGGCTAGTCTAATTGTGTAACATACTGACTGCTAGAGTACCAGAAGTATTATATTTTTTCAAAGACATGTCATTGGAATTTTATATAAAAAAAATACTATAATTACCGAGTCACTAAGTTTCTACTACAAGTCCAGTATCCATAAACCCTTAAAATATACTGTACTTTACTTACTCTATTACAAGGATTTCATACCTCAATTTATCATATAGCTAACTTAAACTAATCAGATATTGTGACATTAACCCGATTATATTATATTTGACTTATCCTCCAGATATTTAACCTAACTTAACCTAACTGGTTGCTGGTTGAATACATTCTGCAAGACCGATAACATCATTACAAAAGCATATGTGATAAATACCAGCAATATTGCATTGTTCTTCCCGTATAAAATAGAGCTGTGAATAATGTATTACGATCATAACAATCCGACATGAAATGGCTCACAAAAAAGAAAAAAAAAAGAAAAAGACGCATGGAAATTTAACATATGTAGACAAATTTGTAATTTGGGTATATACAAAGAAACTACAAAGGGTATCAAGCAACAACAAAACGACCAATTATTGTAATACATAATTATATATATATATATATATGGTCAAAATATTTAGGTCACATATGGGTTATTTGTAATATAATGTTTTTTCTCAACAGTTCCTTCATTGATTAGTGTATTTTAAGGTGTTTTTCCTTCTGCAAATGCATTTTCATCTAAGTGTCTTATAGATATGTCGTAACCCAAGATTCAATGCTATATAGGTCATCACCGTCGCAAATGCCCTGTATTGGAACTATATAAAGCAATGTAAAAAAAGAAAAATCTTCCTATCGACGGCGGAGGTGCCAAAATTGTGGGGTAAATCCCTAGTTAAGCCTCCTACTGTTAATATAAATGCTTATTTCCATACGTCACTGGCAAGAGGGGGGGGGGGGGGGGGAAATTATGGGCCCCGTCAACCTATTCTGTATTCCACAGGAACCCTAATTTCATCCCTCCCGCTATTGGGGCCGTGTCTTAAGATGGATGGATAATGGGTAAAAGGTAAGGGTTGTCTTAGCGGGGGCGTATCGCTGCTTGCTTACATTACCCATACGCTCGCTGTTATGTTCCTGTCTAATTTGATTGCTGTCATTTTATGAAATTATCCCACAGACAGCGGTTATTGGCAAATACAGCTTATTTTTGCTTTTACTCCACAATTTCCCTAATCTTCATAGCCCTCTCCACAATCGGAGGGAGTATTTTAAGATCGATGGATAATGGGGAAAACGTATATTCCGAGGAATGTCAGTAATATATAACGCTACATATTGATAAAATCAACCTAATACCGATAAACATAAATATAAAAAAACATGGGAAAATTGTGGTCGCTTCGGAAATATTTTCCGACTAATCCTACAACATTAGATTTAACTTCACCTAACTGCTAGTTAGTCAAATCCATACTGCCGATTGCTGATCAAAGTCATGTTTTTAAGCAAATTGAAAGACCATTGCCGATTCCATATCAATCTATTATATAATAAGAACTAATTAAGTGTAGTTTAAAAAATAATAAAACAAGGATCACCAAACACCAACAGAAACACATATATCGACCAATAAGGGGATTGGCTAACGTGTACGGCTGAGAATGGTTTAATATAAGTACTACAGTTACTTACCACGGATATAAATTGTTTGTCTGCATTTTCAACGATCGGTCGTAGTAATATTTCAAATTCACACATTTAATACGTATACGACATATCCAACATGCACGAGGTTGATTCGTAATCGTCGGAAGACAGGCGCACACACACATCCTTGTTTCGCAATACAGATATAGTAAGTAAAATAAATATGTTGTGGCTACCCTGACTCTCCCTTGAACACAAGAATAATCTAATAAGGGTAGAGCTCTTAAAGGAGTCCCAATTGATCCCTAGTCTTGGTCAATCACCCCTGAAGATGGCTCTGCCATCGGTGGTACATCGTCTGCACACTTACAAACGTCACTGGGAGCTGCCAGATGGTGTGGCGGCAGATACAAAAATGGCACCAAAACAACACGACCACAGCTGTGTTGTTTGTGGAAAATTCAAGCGAAAGCAAAAGCATTTCATGTCACTTCTTTCCCAAAGGTAAGGTGAAGTGTTTAGTCATAAGTAGGGTGTATCTACGAGTATACAGTATATAGTATACAGTATATAGTATACAGTATATAGTATACTCACATACGAGTAGGCCTATATATAATCATGGCTGACTGAATCAAGATTCCAGAGACATTATCTTGGTAAATAGCTGACTCATAAATGCTGGCATTTGTGTCATTGTAGATATTTGTTATGGCTCAAGAACCTTGACATCAATCTGAAGACGAAAACACCTGATCAGCTGAACAAGTCCCGTGTTGTGTGAAGCAGCCACTTTTAAGATGACCAGTATAGCGGGGTTGGTCGTCTGACGTCTGATGCTCCACAATTTACAGATGTTTTAATAATATAAATACATAGCTTAATCTAATCACGTTGTATTACAGTATATGCCATTCATATGATCGGTTATCTTTAATGTAAGACATACCCTCGAGTTTATGTTCTTAGTTTCTGTGGAGTGTGAGGCTGGAATTACTTGCTTATAGAATATTATTCATGAATACACAGAAAAGCAATAAACGGTAGTGGAGTAATTCCCCTAGCATTGTATTGTGCTGCAGTGGTCGACCTGAATAGTAAACACGTAACATGGAGAGAAAATATATTTATAAACACGTACAACATGAGGCAAAAGATGTGTTCCACACTTTTGGTAATGTTGTTGCTGAAGGTATGTGTATTTATTAGTGTATGACGTGTATGGGTAGAGCTGCAGAAACATAAATTACTCGAGAGACAGTCACTGGGATGATTGCTGTGGTTGTCTCGCATATTCCTTCGTGAGAGTCTGAGAGATAATTGCGTACCGGTATGTCTTTATTTACTCCTCACCAATTAAGCAGTGCAAGTAATATGAGGACCTCTATGATTCACAGTGTGTGTGTGCTTGATTGTTTACTTTTCAGTAAACGTACGAACACTATGGGGAACATATATCGACGAAATCCATACAGGTACTGATACAAATTTTAATGTAAGGAACAAAACCAATACAAGATATAGACGTTGAGTAACCTACACATATAGCAAATGTATTCTATTAGATAAAGTATTTTATACAGAAAACTGTGAAGTTGCTGCACAAATACTAGATTATATACATGGAATGTAGCACAATATATTTGCATATGGACTATAAGGTAGGACAATAATGATAATGACAGAATGGGGATCACGATTAAAACATCATGAGTGACAACAGTAGCCTACTATTTAGACATAGCCTATAAGAGCTATTATGGAATGTGAACAATTATGAGATATTGAGTACTGCAAGCGGTAGCCTATATATATTAGAAACTATATAGTTATAGCTCGAATATAACCGTTTTCTAAAGAACGGTACATTCTCTATTGCGGGGCATAAACTGTATAGTTACTGTTCTAAATTAACCGTTCTCTATTGATGGGTGCTTGACGTTAGATGGGGTAAGTATCAGGGGCCTACAACCAAAAGCAGAGAGTCGCCTCTCCTTCTATACTCTCCTTGCTTGAACGAGTGCCGTCACTGTTATTTATTCGAACATAATCGGAGACCTCGAACTGATTCAACGAACCTCTGAAATGCAAATATCGGATATGGAAATAATACTACGATTCGATTCAGTTTGAAAATTTCAAATACATTGGTCCAACATTATTCACCGTGGTTGTACAGTACTGCACAGTCATGGTCATGAATACTTAATCACCTAGTGATCAAAACAAGACGGTGAGTAGTAACTATTGCATCTGAATAACTTGACCTTTGTGGCTTAATAAAAAAAAAAAAAAATCAGAATAATTTGCCAGAGTATCATAATAGTTCCTCCAAATATTGTCCAAACATTCCTGCCTAAAACAATACCTTGAGATGGGATTTCTTACACAAGGTTGTTTGTTAACCTTTTCATTATACCACGACGTATTATGTTTTCATTTGAATTTGCCCTTAATAGACACTTCTATTAATATTAAGTAGGATTAGAGATAACCAGAGGGCTAAGTGAGATAATAGCCATTATTATAATTCCCACAAGTCCTTCGTAATCTGTATAATCGTGTGTAATGTGAGCCAAATGAAAATAATGCGCTAACATACTAAAAGGGTTAATAACAACATTGGGTGGGAGGGAACGAAGCGAACTTTTTCAAACCATTAGTATCAACCACCTTGCAATTGTATATTCCGACATTATCATTAGGAGTTCGTAAGCGTCAGTTAGGATATTCAGTAGTTTTGTTGATTTATATGTTTTTTCTAACAAATGAAAGCTTGACAAAGTTAGATCGTTAGCCTTTATAATATCATGCCGTCAACATATTATCAGACCTACGACCTTCAGTCACAGTTTCAGTCCGAACCCCATGAAGCGTAATCAATGAAGCAATTATAATGCATGTGTTCCCTGTTTCGTTGATTCATTAACCTCAAATGATTTGGATTCATGATGATGCTGTTTGGGTAACGGGCTATGATCGTATATTTTTCCCCTTGATATTGTGCATTGGTCATGCACGCTATGACAGTGAGCCCTTTCTGATTCCTTGCATTGCTTAGAGGGAACCATAACATGAATTCACTATGTAAGGAATTTACTGAAATATTTGATTCAATATGAGATTCTTTCGAATATTTTAAGCCATAATTTGTGGTCTAGAATGTAAAGTTGCCTACAATATTTCACGATCACCTCATATACCTATGGCCAAATCAGCGAAACTTTTAAGACATAGTATGGTCCAATTGAGTCTAGTTTGAGTCAAAAACATACTTAACCATTAAGATTACTAGTTCTTCACTGCTTTATAACCGTATTACGAAGGCATAATAATACTGAATACGTTGTGAAATGTCATAATTAAATGTTAATTTTACAAATAATTTATACAGTGGGGCTACAATGATTGATATATTTATACAGTGGGGCTACAATGATTGATATATTTATACAGTGGGGCTACAATGATTGATATATCGCGTTTTTTATTTGATAATTTATAATGTCCAACATATATCAATTTAGGTGCTTACATGTTCTTCGTGAAACCCAAAGGATGTACTTAACTTATTAAAGTTTTAAACGATGTTTGAAAGAATAATACTAATCACTTTTGAAGTTTAGTGGAAGGGTTTATTAGTTTAGGATTTTTGTAAACTTTACCAGTGAGCAAATGAGAGATGAATTAATAGACCAAACAAACGGTCTGCCTCCCCTTAATATGTGACCAAAAAGAACTTAGAATCAAAGACTAAACAATTATCTTGTACCAGTATTACTGAAAGTGTATTATTAGTATGGATATATTTCAGTACATAGAGCTGCTCATGACACTAGTGGTACCAATACGGCGGACGTGTGTCGATCTCTGTTACTATAGGGTATCTAGTGTGAGCCATAAGCCTTATTATCCTGGCTTTGATCATGAAACTCAAACCAAAATATATTTCACAAACTGTGTATTGAATTTTATTATATACTCCTATCGTGGTAGGTAATAGGATTTATTTTAGTCTCGTATTACGGCAGCGTGTGTTACAGGTAAAATGTTGGCATGGAAAAAATATGCTTTTGACATTTCAAAATGGAAAGAGTATAGATTTTATTGCCGCGTAGCCATTTTGTGGTAGTGGGAATGATGATCGTACTAAATATATTATCAATGTAAGGTTTTTTCCACGAAAATTGTATATAGCTTTTTGATTAATGAAATATAGTTAATACAAATAAAGGATTCGAAGCATTTGGAGAGAGAGAGAGATGGGGGGGGGGGGTGAGGGAGAGAGACTAATGAACGCTTCACCGAGAGAAAGTGGCTAAAAATTTGCATTAGGAACTGAAAATAAAGCCTCCATTTTATTCGTCACGTAGAAAGCAAGGAAATGGTCGAAAATATAAGATATATTTTTCGCCACAAAAACAATATTCATATATTTGCTTTTCTAAAATCAAAATACTTTGAGAAAAGAACATTTCAGATAAATAATGCCTATTCTTAAAACTTGAGTGGCCCACGATTGTTATAGTATTTAGTTCATAAAGCACAATAAATGCCTATGTTATACAGTATAGTGTATAATTTTTAGTATTTTATTATTGCAAGGAAATCAATACTATAAAAAGTACTGTATATGCACAAGGCTTATTGTTGCATTGGTTCGACTTACTCATTTATTGGATGTAGTCATGGGACATAGATAGGGCTGGCCAGTAGTTGGAGTGATATATCACTATACTGTAGGTTGTGGGAGATGGCGACCACAAAGTTGAGGAGCATTCTGGGTTTGGGAAGCGGCAGTTTGAACTGCGACACTGTCCTGGGTGACAAAGGTAACATCGGGAACCTAACCGATGTGGAATGTGGAATTGAAGGCGCTGAACTGTGTGATCCCTTGAAAGACCTGTTGAGAGTCCTTGAATATCCTGCTGGTATCATCATCATTTGAAATGGTCATCGGTGGTGTGTGAAGGTGTTCCTGTGCAACATTTATGGTCCGCCCTACAGGTAGATATTTGTTAGCAGAAGTTCCAGTTAGCAACGCAAAAAGGGCATTGTAGCGCAATTCGTGGAAGAAGAGCTCATTGAAACATGAAGGCATGTGGTTGATATTTCATTATTGGTTCTCAAGCTGCCATGGTGGTCTCAGGAGGAACGTGTTGATGATGCCTCCCTCTTTAAAGACGAGGGCCACAATGGTTAAATATATTTCCAAATGGATGCCAATTACAGTTAATAGATATCATAGTATTGTTGATATGCCACTAGAAAAACACCATCGTGGCCGTCCTTAATGATAAAAGTAGACATTGGAAATCTATGCAATCCAAGACCACCATCAAGCAAGCTTTAGTCCATAACGGCTTATCAACTGGCTATTTCCCAGCTTCGCACTTACCCTTCTTCCTGCACCATGCTACCACAGGACTCTAACCAAAATGCTGAGATTGTCTCCCTACCTATCTTAGGAAGGGGGGGGGGGGGGGGGGGGTTACACCATATTTTGGACCTTAAATCATAACTATTGCATAAATTAAAAAACAAAAATTGACTGAATGTTGCATTCACACAACAAATGTTTGTGTGAAGTTTGTTGAAAATCCGTTCAACGGTCTAGGAGGATTTCGGGACAGACGGACGACAACGACGACGACAGAATTTGTTTTCCGGTGACACCCACTCTACGGGGGGCGATACCAAACTCTGCTTACGCAGAGTTGATATTCTTAAAAAATATATATATATATAGTTTACAGTGTTTACACATTCCAAATGGTAAAAGTATCAACTGGATTGTTCTATTTATTTCTGACTTATAAGAGGTTAACTATTGATTTAATGTTTTAGCCTGGTCAACACTCTTTAGCAAATACATAACGTTCAATTCCACAGACAACTTGGGCACGGTTCATATTACCGTCAGAAAAGTTTAATCAGCTTAGAAAGGATTTCTTCTGTTGAAAGAGGGTGAAAGAATTGTAGCTGCAGAAGACATTAATGCAGCGCACGTTCTTTCGACAAAAATATTTTGGTGTTGTACCGAGACCGAAACTGCATGTATGTATAATTCCTTTGTGTTCTTTCAAGTTTGTTTCTCATGCAAGTCTGATTAGCTTTTGTTTTATCTCGGGATTTCTTGGCTGCTGCAAGTTTTTAGTTCACCCTCTGTATATGTTTCGGTATTTTTATTTTTATTTAGAGGTATATGAAATTTTCTGATTGTCTTTTTGTTAAGCCCTTTAGTATAGGATGGCGCTTTTTCACTGAACAATGTGTAATAAGTGAAGATTTTACTCAGCTTTGGAAGGCTCTTCAAGAATTAAAGCGGCCAATTCTATACCACTTAAGAATTTGACTCACTTGATACTTTTGAAAGTTAAAAAAATAAATATACCTAAACTACTCTTCCACACGTGCATGATAGTAGCTTTAAATTGTAACCTTCACTACATATTTATAGAGTATTACGTAATATGTTTGGCCTAAGTTAATTTAACAACATTGTTTATATTATTTCACTAGTTAAACACAACCAGTATTGTAAAGAGAGGTTCACATCCAGCTACCATCCACAACACATGGTCAATATTAATGTATCCGCTTCTGTATGTTTCAGTTTGTGATGTGTAAAGTTACGTATGTTGTTTCCCTGTTCTTGTGTTTTGTCTGTGACGTGCTCTGTGTGCAGGTGAATAATATGGTATTGTTTGTTTGTATATTTATGTCCCTTAGTAGCTGTTTTCTGGATATTTGATGGAGAAATATGAGACTACCATTTGTCTGCATCATACTAATCCCAAGTTTCTGCATCATACTAATCCCAAGTTTCTGCATCATACTAATCCCAAGTTTCTGCATCATACTAATCCCAAGTTTCTGCATCATACTAATCCCAAGTTTCTGCATCATACTAATCCCAAGTTTCTGCATCATACTAGTCCCAAGTTTCTGCATCATACTAATCCCAAGTTTCTGCATCATACTAATCCCAAGTTTTCATAATTAATAGCACGTAATTAAAAATGTGTGTATGTGTTTACGTGTGTGTGTGTGTGTGTGTGCTCGTGTTGTGCGTGAGTGTTTATATGTGTGTTTTTTGTGCTTGTGTGTGTGTGATTGAGTTTCTAAATACTCAATGACTAATGGAGCCCTTCAATATGATATGCTGTTTATCAGGCTCTACAGGTCTGTCTGTCTATCTCTATCAACTTATCTAGCAGCTGTTTATCTGTCTCGGTGCCGTGTTTTCTGTCTTATTTTATCCCCCCTTCTCTCTCTCTCTCTCTGTCTCACCCTTTCACCAGATTACAGTGTCACCAGCTCCCCACAAAGCACCCGGAAGTCAATTTATATTCTTTTCTGGCTCCATATGGCGGAAATATTACCATTTTGGTGTTGATTCAATTTGGTAAAAAGAAAATATAGAACAATTTGTGCAGGGTTTTTTGTTTATCTAATTAATAAATTGCATCACGAAGCATTATAAATTATGGGTATACATCATGTGTTTGCCCTAACAATAATTTATACTGGTTTTTTTTCAACGGGAGATACGCGGTAATATTATAATTTTGTTTTTAATTTGGTAAACATATGTGTAAATCAATTAACAAAGAAGGATGAATTAAATGGCATGTAATTTCCAGTAAATATCATGATGGTATAAGACATTATGTGGCTGTATCAATAGATTAGAACTGTCTCTTTGTATTTCACCTGGAGTTAACAGAAATACTATATTTTATTTTACTGAGCCAGATTGAGAGAATATAATGCGTAGATAAATATATATGAAAAGCAGTTTTCTATTTTACGAACTGAAAGAATAATAAACTAGTGAATTAATATCTTATTCCTACCCACAACGGAATAACTTAATTCTTCATACTCAGTTAATTTATATAAAATAACAATCATTACAGACAATGAAGCAACTTGGTTGAGCCCGAGAGCTTTCAGTCTTCTACTGTACTTCTCACTTCTCAGCTTGTTCTGCCTCTGTCCAATTACTCTTCTTTCCTACTTTACTCTAGCCATCTGGTCTGGTACCCATTTATGTCTCTCTTATATATATATATATATATATATTTTTTTTTTTTTTTTTTTTTTTTTTTTTTTTTCTTTAGTATTAACCGCGCTACAATAATTACCATGTCGACACCAAGATTACGACGATCAGAGGGAACTAAAGTTTCGTAAATATTTTAGTATTCTGGTTGTGGACTTCTTGTTTATTATAGTATCCCGTAATATTAATGATAAAAATATTATACTTGTTTACATTTCAGGAACTGAAATGGGTGAACTGTAATTATTCATAGTTGGTTAAATATTGATACAAACAATGTGTGGAGAATATGGATAGATACTGTTTTTTGTTTCTGTCCGCTAATGAATATAGTTGATATCATTATATTATGCGTGGTGATATTGGTGTAACAATATAGCAGCCTTTGTTTTCAGCTGGAGTGATGCTGAAATATTACTATTTTATGATTGTCCAACTTACA
Source organism: Paralithodes platypus (assembly GCA_032716605.1). Lineage (NCBI taxonomy): Eukaryota > Metazoa > Arthropoda > Malacostraca > Decapoda > Lithodidae > Paralithodes > Paralithodes platypus. The sequence continues at coordinate 135,046,077 of CM064487.1, forward strand.
GTATAGGTAGCAAAATACGCAACAGATAATTTGTGCAGGGATTTCATATTAAACTCTGTCAGTTTCCGAGTGGATGGGACTCGTCAGCCTTGGTAGGCTACCCATCAAGGGGAGACAGCCTTATACAAATCTGGGTGGATGGGATTCGTCAGCCTTGGTCGGCAACCTATCTAGGGGACACAACCTTAAATAAATCCTTACTGCTTACCTAGGGATGAAGCAGGTTGGTGGATGAACTAACCGCCCACCACTGTAGAAAATATGCTAAGAATATATTGAAGGCCTCTGAGTCCGGCGGTTCCTAAGTTGAATGTTCAGTCCTGTAAGTCCTTCATTTACGGGCACGGATTGTCATCATTGAAAATAGGTCCACTTGGAGCGTTTTGTGTATAGCCACCCTCAACAGGGGTTAGGCGTCGGGCAACAGATAGATAGATAGTGTACAATGGCGCATAATATATCTTTATTCTGACTAGGTCCTTTGAATGCTGACTAAAATCGTCTAGTACGAGCAAGACAAACTTACAATCAGCGTCATAGTACTGAAAGATTAAATAAAGTTGATACTAGGGTATTGTTTCGATATAATCTGTTGCTGTATGGTAAGACGTCGCTACGTCAACACAATATTATATATATATATATATACTGTATATATATATATATATATATATATATATATATATACTGTATATACTGTATATACTGTATATATTAGATACAAAATATATACAATCATTACTATATTTTTTTGTTTTCAATATAGTAATAAAAAGTATGTCAACATTAGTGTTCGCGCAGGATTATTCTAATTAATAAAGTGGGTATCGTAGCAAAAATAGTACAGTTTATATGATAAGCTTGCTGTGAACCAAACCATTTTTTGTTTCAGCCGTGTTACGCAGTTTGTTTACCTTTTTTATCTTATTTACAATGTGGTAGCAAAATGTGTAAGAAAAATATAACCTGAACCGGTTTTTCATTTAATATATTGCAGAGTATGAAATTACTGGTAAACATCATTATGGCTTGGATGCATAAAATGACAAGACTTTTGTTTTACATTCTAGGTGGAATTATTCATGAGTTCATCAATTATCTGGAATACATTAAGTTATCATCTCCATCATCCTCATCATTATCAGTAGCACAGCATCCGTTCGCGTCATTATCATTATCACTAAATTAGTGGAAAATACACAGTGGCGCGAATACAAGGCGGTAAAGTAAGCTCACATATCGAACATAGTTTTTATTTAATGGGGGATCTATCTATCTATTGCCTGACGCTGTGATCCCCGAAGGGGTGTCCACGAACGAAACGCCCCCACGCACCTCTGTCCCCAGTCAGTCGACGCCCCTCCTACCAACCAGCACCGCCTTCATCCACATACTTCTTCACTCTATCCTTCCACCTCTCATTCGGTTTACCTCTCCATCTCTGTCCTTCCACCTCGCTCTCGTACACCCTCTTAGTCAATCTTTCGCTTCCCATACGTTCCCTATGGCCGAACCATCTCAAGGTGTTCGTTTTCACACTTTCCAGCACATCTACCTCCACACCACACCTCCCTCTGACTTCCTCATTCGTCTGGCTATCCCTCCATGTAACTCCGCACTCACTTCTCAAGTAACTCATTTCCACCCCTCTCACTCTTGGTCTGAGTCTCTTCACCAACGTCCATGCTTCGCTTCCATAAGTCAGTGTCGGTATTACCACATTATCATACAAGGACTTCTTCACTTCCATGCTGACCACCCTATTTCTGTTTACTGCTTTCAACGTTCCTACAACCCTCTTCCCCTGTTGCACCCTCTCCTGCACTTCTTCATCCATACTCCGATCTTTACTCAGCACACTGCCCAGATATTTAAATGAGCTGACAATCTCCATAGCCTGACTGTTCAACTTCACCTAACACTCTGAGGGGCTGGGGGTATGTATTTGCTCATTTATGCATATTGTTTACTATTTCTTTAGTTTGCTTAGTCAAACTTATAAAAACATCCCCCCCCCCCCAAGACCCTACTTCAAAATAAATGTGTACATTTTTCCTCTTAAATTACACGCTATCGTTCGTCAGGAAAAAAAACCCGACACCTAAATGACACGCAAAGCATTAATATTGACAACAAAATGGGACGAAAGGTTTTAATATCGCCAAGCTAATGGGCCGAACGTCCTAAAATCTGAACACTAATGGGGCTAAACATGAGGAAGAAGGGGACCAGAAACTCGACAGTTTCTGCACCTTTTGGTTCCCGAACAATGCAACCATTAACCCCTTCTGTACCGGCTATGTCTTTTTAATTTTATTCTGGCCAATATTTAGACGATTGTATGCACTTTAAAAAGGGCCTCTAGCAATTAACAGGCTTCGAAATATCTCACTTAACCCTTTTTACTAACACAAAGGCCACTATTAGACGAATGTGTGCAGTTTAATAAGGGCCTCTAGCAATTAATAGGCTTCGAACTATCTCACGCATCCCTTTTTACAACCACAAATCCTTCTCAAGCTGCAAAAAATCGTCTAAATATAGCTACAATAAAAATATATCGACGTCGCCGCCGGTACAGAAGGGGTTAAAGCATTTCCACCAGTTGTTCTCAATCAATGCCACCATAACAAGAACCAAACCAAACCAGTGTCACATTAACCCTTTGAGTACCAGCAACGTGTGTTAGGTTATATTCTAGTTTCATTTAGACGATATTATGTAGCTTTAGACGGATCTATAATAGTTAAAAGGGTTGGTAGAGTTAGTTTGAAGCCTTATTTTTGCCAGAGGTCCTTCCTAAGCTGAATAAAAGTGTTACATCATTGCCAGAATATAATGAAGAGGATGTCACCGGTACTGAACGGGTTAAAATTCTAACCAAACTTCACCTAACCTAACCTAACAATATTAGCCTGTTGTCAGTTAATCTTTTAAATCATAATAATTTTTTATTTATTATTATACTTCATGCAGATGCTGTACACATTATTAATTACATGGCATTAGGTCAATAGGCTAGACAACTTAACCTAACAAGTGCGCATGGGGGTAATTGGAAACGTCCCCCTGTGCTGACGTATTTGAGGTGTTTCCGTCACTAAAATATTCATTGTACCATTAATAGCATTAATACTTATCCATATGCGCCTATTATGGGTTGATTATAAAGGTATTAACCTGAAACAACAATAAAACGAGTGAAAACAGGTTTGGATGGTCAAAATCGGAGATATAGCCCGCGAGTTGTATAATGTATGGGTGAGGCAAGCTGCTTTCCCGCCAATTTCCCCCAAGGCCACTGAGACACAGTCGATCGATACTCTCTCTCTCTCTCTCTTGCATTCGCTTGCTATCAGTGATGACCACACCCTTCATCCGGATTTCTAATGTTAGCACGAAAATATACTTCAGAATAAGGGAATAACAGGGAAAATAGGTGATAACTGAAGGAGAGGAGGAAAGTGGGGAAGGAGGGGAGGTAGAGAGACTGAGATTTTGCATGGCCCAGGGGCCAAAAAAAAAAAAATAAAATAAAAAAATAAAAAATAAAAATTTGATGTCAATAGTTGATTTTTTTTTCTCTGACTCTTAAGAGTCTCCCCGCAGTCCGCCGGGGGAACTCTTAAGATTCTCCACGCAGGTCCCGGGTTAAGGGAGCCCAGTAAAAGATCTAATTCACCTAAATGGTTTGACCATAATTGTGCTAGAGTAACTGAACAAAAAGCAATAGCCTACAATGCATACACAAGATCAAAAACTCATGAAGCCTTTAATTACTTTAGAAACATCAGAAATCATGCCAAAACTGTATTAAACCTAACTAAATCAAACTTTCTCCACAAGCAGGCAAATAAACTTCTAAATAATCCAAATGATAACAAAATATTTTGGTCTACTCTTAACTCATTTAAATCCAACTTCACTACTGCTTCATCCATTCCACCCTTAAAATCTCCGACTGGCAATCTTGTAAGTGACCCACGAGGTAAAGCTAACCTTCTTGCGGATATTTTCTCCACCAACTCAACCTTAGATGAAATAAATCAAGATGTCCCTGTACTTAATTTTAATTTGCCTGAAATTCTCTCACTTAAGATCCACACCAGACATGTCAAAACTATTTTGCAGAATCTCTCAGTAGATAAGGCTCCTGGTCCAGATGAAATTCCTCCAATAGTACTTAAGAATTGCTCCTTGGTGCTCGCAAAATTTTTCCGTCTGTGTACTCATACCTCATGCTTCCCAGTACCCTGGAAAGAAGCAAACATCCATCCAGTTCCTAAAAAAGGTGCCTCTTCAGATCCATCAAACTACAGACCAATAGCTATAACTTCCACTCTTGGTAAAGTCTTTGAAATTATATTAAATAATCACATAATTAAGCATCTTGAGAATAATAAATTAATCAGTGATAGGCAATATGGTTTTAGACGATGTCGATCAACTGCAGACATGCTTTGCCTTCTTACGCATCAAATCAACCAAGCTACAGACCAACATGGTGAAACACATACAATAGCACTGGATATATCAAAGGCATTTGATAGAGTCTGGCATCAATCCTTATTGTCGAAGATGTCACACTACGGCCTTGCATCATTAGTTCCACTAATTTCTTCTTATCTTCATAACAGAAAAATATGTGTAATGGTAGATGGCCTTTATTCTCAATTTCACTCAATAAATGGTGGTGTTCCCCAGGGATCAGTTTTGGCCCCAATTCTGTTCCTCATTCATATCAATGATCTCATATCTACCACTCATAATCCAATACATTCCTACGCAGATGACTCAACACTCCACAGTTCCTTCACATTTACCAATTCTTTCACCCAACCCGATCTTATAAATTCAAAAATAAACACTGCAATTTCTCTGAACCAGGACCTTTCTAGAATTAATGGATGGGGACAAAAGAATCTAGTTTCCTTTAATGCACAGAAAACCAAATACATTCAATTTTCTAACCGACAGGATCTCACTGACTCCCATATATTTTTTAATGATGTAAATATTCCCACTTCCCCTAGTATTGACATTCTCGGTGTAACATTAACTACTAACTTGAGCTGGACACATTATGTTAGAAGCATTGCTAAGAATGCCTCTAAAAAACTGGGACTCCTGTACAGAGTTCGAGAATTCTTCACTGGCGAGCAGTTGGCCGTGATATATAAAAGTCATGTGCGTTCTCAGATGGATTACTGTTCACCTCTGTGGGGTGGAAGTGGAGTGGTTGCATTGAGGCAGTTGGACAAAATTCAAAATAAAGCTATTAGATTAATCAATAACCCTGCAATCACACAGGACCTTCCTACATTATCCATACGAAGAAACGTTGCATCCCTTGCATTATTCTACAGATATTTTCACAGCAATTGTTCCGAGGAACTTGCTTCAATTGTGCCTCCTCTCCACATCTTTCCCCGTAGAACTAGGGCAGCTGAGAGCGCCCATGAATTTACACTTTCTCCTCCACAATGCAGAACTTCTGCTTATCAGAATTCATTTATCCCCAGAGCTACTACTCTTTGGAATTCACTTCCCTCGAATTGCTTTCCACAAACTTACAATCTACAAATGTTTAAATCCAGTTGTTACAAACATTTTATGAGTGGAGGATGCCTTTAGGCACATGGACCTTTTTGTTTTATCTGTGTTTTTCCTTCCTCCGTTCATTGTCTCTTAAAAAAATAAAAAATAAAAAAAATCGCTTTTTTTCTCTTTCTCTCCCTCTTTCTTTGTTTTTTATCCATTCGGCCTCATTCAGCCTACTGTTTTAAGATGCTTACCCCCATCCAGGTGTCAATATTTTCCTGGCGAGCAGTAGCGTGCTAGCATATATACAGTATATATACCGGTACCGGTATATATTTTTCTTTTCTTTTCTTTAGACAGCAAGCTAATTTTTTTAATTTTTCGATAGAAAAATGTCTCCGGCGAAGCCGAATTTTTCCATACAATGCTGGCTCGCTATTGCTCGCCAGGAAGAAATCAACACCTGGATGGGGATAAACGTCTTAAAACAGTTGGCTGAATGGGGCCGAATGGATACAAGCCAGGGAAAGAGAGAAAAGGAGAGAACGATAAAAAAAAGCCGGTGTCCCCCTTTAACCCTCTGTTCCCGGAAGGGCTCTTGAACGCCCATAAAAAAGCATACACGAGCTGCCTGGAAGGGCTCTTAAACACCCATGAGGTCAAAGCCTGTGAGCTTGTTGTGCGAGGCGTCAATCCGACGCATGTAAACAACAGCCGGCTGGACTGACGCCCCGCATCTCCGGCCACAAGAAGGAGAGCGTCGCTTGTTCATGCGTGCCTGTATGTTGTTAAGTATCGAAAAGTAGTGTAAAGTGGCTGCTTTTGCCATAAAGTTATCTCCAATGAAATCATCATCACAACTCAACCAGTTGACTTAGAGAGCTCTACTTAACGCCATTCTACAGGTAAATAACACAGCTACGCTTGGGGATGCGTGGGAATGCGGGAAGTAGTCAGAATAACAAATATACGGTAGCCTAGCCTAGACGTTTTTCGGCCAAAACACCCGGGTTTCGGGGAATATTTATGTAATGCGTAGCCGGGGCTGGAGGGTTAAAGGTGCGTTTCCGCACCCTCCTCAGCTCCCCGCCATGGAGTGGCTTCGGTCACCCAGGCTTTATTGTGGTAGGCAGGGAGGGTTATGTGGGGGCGCTCAGTTATGGCCTTAGCCTTGCTCGAGGCCTTGGGGCTGTTCGGCCAGGCAGTCTGGGGAACAATAACAACAGGTAGTTTTGTAGGTAGTAGGGGTAGGCAGCCCCGCCCAGGGAAGTACTACCGCCAAGGTTTCGGGAGACTCAGGGAATAGCCTGAATTCCATTTTCTCTCCCAGGCCTTGGTAGCTGGATACATATCTTTCTGCCTCACACATCAGGGGTATCAGGAAACCCCTCTTTATATAACATGCACATCCAACTTCACGACATTGCCCTACATCGCTATCCTCTATCCATAAAACACTACTCTTCCCACTACATATCATACATGTAACACCATACACTTACCTAATAAATATGGCAGTACAATTGTTAAGAGCAAACCTGGTGGTCCCTCGGATATCCACCCCCGGCAGGGTTGGGTCATTGACACAGGGCCCTCCCGGTCGTCATCATGCGACTGTGTCAAGAGCATTGCAACGTCCCAAAGCTGCTCGTCGGTGCAGCTTTTTCTTTAGTAATATAAGGGGACTTCACTCTAACATCAATTCTGTACACCAATTTCTTCAAGCAGAATCCCCTACTCTCCTTTTTTTGACAGAGACTCAAGTAACATCCACATCTGACACGTCTAGACTTAATTTTCCAGGTTATCAACTGCTCCAAAATTTTAGACCTAAAGGAGGTGTATGTTGCTTCGCAAAATCTGAAATTGCCCTGGAGGAGGTTACTAGTTTCAATTGTCCCTATTTTGATTATTCTATATACAAATTAATTTCTGCTGGTAAATTTAAATACATATGTTGCATCTACCATTCCCCAAATACTCCTCCAGAGCAAAGTCTTTTTGATTCTCTGTCCTCACAACTCAGTGTCCTCAACTTAAATGCTTCTTCTGAAATCACTGTGTTGGGTGATTTTAATGTCCATAATGTTGAATGGCTCACTCATTCAGCCAGGACTAATGATGCTGGTCTTGAATGTGAGCTATTTAATCTCACTCAACTAGTCAACCAACCCACCCGTGTACCAGATAATCCTAATCATAATTCCCACCTACTGGACTTATTTTTAACAACCAATTCAGAAAACGATGATGTTACAGTGAGGTCCCCGCTTGGATCTTCTGATCACTGTCTGATACAGGCCACCTGTCTATCACCTACCACACCTTCCCACTCTGAACCAGTTTTGGTGACTAAATAGCATTACGATAGGGCAGACTGGGAGGGTCTTCAAGGTTTCTTTATTGATATTCCCTGGACCTCTTTCTTTTCTAATGATGCACACTCCACCTTGAGCCATATAGACGATTTTGTAAAAATTGGAATGGAAACTTTTATTCCTCATCAAAAGTACAGTAAAAGATCTAATTCACCTAAATGGTTTGACCATAATTGTGCTAGAGTAACTGAACAAAAAGCAATAGCCTACAATGCATCCACAAGATTAAAAACACATGAAGCCTTTAATTACTTTAGAAACATCAGAAATCATGCCAAAACTTTATTAAACCTAACTAAATCAAACTTTCTCCACAAGCAGGCAAATAAGCTTCTAAATAATCCAAATGATAACAAAATCTTTTGGTCTACTCTTAACTCATTTAAATCCAACTTCACTACTGCTTCATCCATTCCACCATTAAAATCTCCAACTGGCAATCTTGTAAGTGACCCACGAGGTCAAGCTAACCTTCTTGCGGATATTTTCTCCACCAACTCAACCTTAGATGAAATAAATCAAGATGTCCCTGTACTTAATTTTAATTCGCCTGAAATTCCCTCACTTAAGATCCACACCAGACATGTCAAAACTATTTTGCAGAATCTCTTAGTAAATAAGGCTCCTGGTCCAGATGAAATTCCTCCAATAGTACTTAAGAATTGCTCCTTGGTGCTCGCTCCTGCATTGGCAAAAATGTTCCGTCTGTGTACTCATACCTCATGCTTCCCAGTACCCTGGAAAGAAGCAAACATCCATCCAGTTCCTAAAAAAGGTGCCTCTTCAGATCCATCAAACTACAGACCAATAGCTATAACTTTCACTCTTGGTAAAGTCTTTGAAATTATATTAAATAATCACATAATTAAGCATCTTGAGAATAATACATAAATCAGTGATAGGCAATATGGTTTTAGACGATGTCGATCAACTGCAGACATTCTTTGCCTTCTTACTCATCAAATCAACCAAGCTACAGACCAACATGGTGAAACACATACAATATATAGCACTCGATATATCAAAGGCATTTGATAGAGTCTGGCATCAATCCTTATTGTCGAAGATGTCACACTACGGCCTTGCATCATTAGTTCCACTAATTTCTTCTTATCTTCATAACAGAAAAATATGTGTAATGGTAGATAGCCTTTATTCTCAATTTCACTCAATAAATGCTGGTATTCCCCAGGGATCAGTTTAGGCCCCAATTCTGTTCCTCATTCATATCAATGATCTCATATCTACCACTCATAATCCAATACATTCCTACGCAGATGACTCAACACTCCACAGTTCCTTCACATTTACCAATTCTTTCACCCAACCCGATCTTATAAATTCAAAAATAAACACTGCAATTTCTCTGAACCAGGACCTTTCTAGAATTAATGAATGGGGACAAAAGAATCTAGTTTCCTTTAATGCACAGAAAACCAAGTACATTCAATTTTCTAACCGACAGAATCTCACTGACTCCGATATATTTTTTAATGATGTAAATATTCCCACTTCCCCTAGTATTGACATTCTCGGTGTAACATTAACTACTAACTTGAGCTGGACACATTATGTTAGAGGTATTGCTAAGAATGCCTCTAAAAAACTGGGACTCCTGTACAGAGTTCGAGAATTCTTCACTGACGAGCAGTTGGCCGTAATATATAAAAGTCATGTGCGTTCTCAGATGGATTACTGTTCACCTCTGTGGGGTGGACCACAGTGGAGTGGTTGCATTGAGGCAGTTGGACAAAATTCAAAATAAAGCTATTAGATTAATCAATAACCCTGCAATCACACAGGACCTTCCTACATTATCCATACGAAGAAACGTTGCATCCCTTGCATTATTCTACAGATTTTTCACAGCAATTGTTCCGAGGAACTTGCTTCAATTGTGCCGCCTCTCCACATCTTTCCCCGTAGAACTAGGGCAGCTGAGAGCGCCCATGAATTTATACTTTCTCCTCCACAATGCAGAACTTCTGCTTATCAGAATTCATTTATCCCCAGAGCTACTACTCTTTGGAATTCACTTCCCTCGAATTGCTTTCCACAAACTTACAATCTACAAATGTTTAAATCCAGTTGTTACAAACATTTTATGAATGGAGAATGCCTTTAGGCACATGGACCTTTTTGTTTTATCTGTGTTTTTCCTTCCTCCGTTCATTGTCTCTTAAAAAAAAAAAAAAAATATGATGTACAGTTGCCATAAGATAAGCCTGGGCCAAGTACTGTGAATAAGTGATTAAAATTAATACTTCAACGGGTTTATATATATTATGTACATCGAGTTAAGGGGACATGGCTCGTTTTTATGGGCCCCCTTCTTCCTCATGTTTAGTCCCATTAGTTTTCAGATGTTATGACATTCGGCCCATTAATTTGGCGATTTCAAGACCTTTCGCCCCATATGGTTGTCAATATTATGACTTTTCGTGTCATTTAGGTGTCGATTTCTTCTTGAAAGGGGGTCTAGGGGGTGTTTTGTAAGCTTGATGGATACATAGATCCAAACAAGCACTACCAACTTAAGGAATTAACCCCTTCTGTACCGGTTACGTCTTGTTACATTTAGTATAGCTATATTTAGAAGATTGTGTGCAACATAAGAAGGAGCTGTGGTAGTAAAAAGGCTTAGGTGAGAACCGTGAGATACTTCGAGCCCTGTTAATTCCAGGAGGCCCTTTTTAAACTGATTAAATTCGTCTCAAAGTAGCCAGAATAAAATTATAAAGATGTCGCCGGTACAGAAGGGGTTAAACATTTCAGTACACAATGCCTTGATTATTATTCTGCTTAGGCTAACGTTAGATGATTTTATATAGCTTAAGATGGACCTCTGCTTCATTAAGACTTTGACTCCAATACACGTCACTATCTTATTTGAGTATAATATTATAATAATAATAGCCATATTATAACTAACTATAGGATCATCGTAGTACAAGGGTTAAGGGGGGATGGTTCACTTTTTGGTTGAGTTTTTAATTTATTAATTATTTGTTCTAGTTTCCTCCAAAGACTTCCATCAAACTTTAAAAAACAACCCCAGAACCCAGAATCCCCTTCAAGATATATTTGTATTTTTTTCGGTACGGGGAGTTCCTCCTAAATAATAGGCTCGCTATTTCTCGACAGGAAAAAAATCGACACCTAATGGACACGAAAAGTCTTAATATTGACAAAGAAATGGAGTGAAAGTTCTTAAAATCGTCAAACTAATTGGGCGCACGTCTTTAAATTTCAAAACTACTGGGGCTAAACATGAGGGCAAAGGGGGACCAGTAAAACGACCCGTCTCCCCTTAAATTAATTTTGAACCCTCCCCCCCCCCCCACCTTCCATTCATCGCACTTCGCCCTTGGAAATCCATTGAACCTCGAATATATTTGTTCTACCTTCTCTAATGAAAACCAAACTTTGCTATAAAGGCGGTGTTAAGGTTCGTTTAATGGATTTTGGCGAAGCGTGTGGCAAGAGGATAGGGTGACAGTGGGAGGAGAGGAATTTATTTAGCATACATAAAAAGCTTACATTGATGATGATATATATATATATATATATATATATATATATATATATATATATATATATATATATATATATATATTTTTTTTTTTTTTTTTTTTGTAATGTCTTTACAAAGAAGGGAATGAACCATTTACCTGACGAGTCAAACATAAATATATATATTTTTTTTTTTTTTTTTTTTTTTTTGTAATGTCTCTAGAAAGAAGGGTATGAACCATTTACCTGACGAGTCAAACATAAATAATGAGCCCGCGTTTGTTTTAACAAATCTCAAAATCGAGGAGGGCGAGGTCACACTGGCAATAAACAAATAATAAAATAACAAACCCCAGAAACCAGACAGAAACACTCACAGGGCCTATAAAGACGTTAATATTATTACGTATACTTATTTATATTAATTTATATATTTTCGGGAATTTAAATCCCTTTCCTTTACGTTATCCATACTCCATTATATGGAATACTCTCTTTCATTAGCAATGTACATTAGCAATTTCCATTATCAATTTTATATATATATATATACACATACATATGGTCATGTACACACATACAGATGGACGCGAATAATAAGGCAAGCATACGAACAGAGAAACAAACTAAAAATACAAACATATGCAATATGTATCAAATATATTACATACAAAATCTACCAGCTCCATCGTGACTGGAACCACTGATGGTCAGTCTATTGTACAAGGCTGTAATCCTCTTAGCCACACTCTGTTACCAGGCCGTGGCTAATATGATAAAAGCATTGTACAGATGGCCAAATAAGTCATGTCGTGGCACCAAGTATATGATAAAAGCATTGTACAGATGGCCAAATAAGTCATGTCGCGGCACCAAGTATAGCTCGATCAATAATTGGTATCAGCATCATCTATGGTTTAATTCATAGTTTCGAGTGAGATTTAAAAACATGTTCCTATCTTTACACACATTATTCAACATCTAACAGACATTAATACAGGACTTAATACAGGACACAGCGAGCCAAACGTAATGCCAACGGGGACACGATTTATTTGGCCAACCGTTCACTACCACAAAAATAAACGTCACTCAGGTGAGCGATGCGAGTCATTATTTATTGTACCAAAACAGAACGATGCATAGATAACAATGCATAGATAACGATGCATAGATAACAATGCAAATGTTTCGTATTTTAACAAAAAGCGACAGAAAAACTCCCGATACTTACTGTGCAACTGGATTCAAAATTTCGCTGACAACTTTGATGAGAAACTGTGCATTTCAGAGTGAATGCCATAATTTTAACAATTATTACCAGTAAGAACAAAATATGGTTGGAAGCAAATTTAGTGAGTCACTAGATAAAGTGTCATATTAAAATAAAAAACATAAATTATCTTGGTGGTTGTAGAAGTATCGTATCCTGCTGTACAGTCAAACTCAAAAGTTCTCCGAAAACCTTGATATAAATGTGTGCAAGATTTAGACAGTGAAATAAAGTCCACAGTTTTACAACGTGAAATATGCAGTATAATTATGCACTAGTCAAGGGCTACTAGAAACATTTCAAGACTGCCAAAGGAAAAGTAATAGTGACAGTTTATAAGTAAGATTGTCACCGATTTAATTTTAATTTTCAATTATTAAATGCAAGTTAATGACAAACTTACAACCGTGAACGAAATGCAAGTTAATAACAAACTTACAACCGTGAACGAAATGCAAGTGAATAACAAACTTACAACCGTGAACGAAATGCAAGTGAATACCAAACTTACAACCGTGAACGAAATGCAAGTGAATAACAAACTTACAACCGTGAACGAAATGCAAGTGAATAACAAACTTACAACCGTGAACGAAATGCAAGTGAACAACTTACAACCGTGAACGAAATGCAAGTGAATAACAAACTTACACGTGAACGAAATGCAAGTGAATAACAAACTTACAACCGTGAACGAAATGCAAGTGAATAACAAACTTACAACCGTGAACGAAATGCAAGTTAATAACAAACTTACAACCGTGAACGAAATGCAAGTTAATAACAAACTTACAACCGTGAACGAAATGCAAGTGAATAACAAACTTACAACCGTGAACGAAATGCAAGTTAATAACAAACTTACAACCGTGAACAAAATGCAAGTTAATAACAAACTTACAACCGTGAACGAAATGCAAGTTAATAACAAACTTACAACCGTGAACGAAATGCAAGTGAATAACAAACTTACAACCGAGAACGAAATGCAAGTTAATAACAAACTTACAACCGTGAACGAAATGCAAGTTAATAACAAACTTACAACCGTGAACGAAATGCAAGTTAATAACAAACTTACAACCGTGAACGAAATGCAAGTGAATAACAAACTTACAACCGTGAACGAAATGCAAGTTAATAACAAACTTACAACCGTGAACGAAATGCAAGTTAATAACAAACTTACAACCGTGAACGAAATGCAAGTGAATAACAAACTTACAACCGTGAACGAAATGCAAGTGAATAACAAACTTACAACCGTGAACGAAAAAGTTATTATATTAACCTCGGATTATAAGTGATACTGTTAGCTGCAAACACACTTGTCAGAGCAGAACTAATTTTAACTGAACTTAAGGGGAGGTATTTAGTTTGTTCCCTAGACCTCCACCAAGCTTAAAATTACACCCCCTTGAGTCCCTTTCAAGATAAATTTGTACATTTTTCGGTAGAAAATGTCCCGGCCGAAGGCCGGTTCCTCTTAAATTACAGGCTCGCTATCGCTCGCCAGGATAAAATCGACACCTGAATTGCACGAAAGGTCTTAATATGGGGTGAAAGTTCTTAAAATCGCTAAACTAATGGGGCAAACGTTTTATAATATCAAAAGCAATGGGGCTAAACATGAGGGAGAAAGGGATCACGAAAAAAATCCTCAAGTGGAGATCTCCCCTTAAGCTAAACTGGTGATCAATGGTTCGGACTGTGATATAATTTACACTGTATGTGGAACGTAGAGGTGTATGTGTGTTATCTTACTACATATCGTACAGCCATGCAGACATACTGTACCCATGCACATATACAGAGAGAGAGAGAGAGAGAGTGTGTGTGTGTGTGTGTCAATTAGTGGGACAGTGTCAGGTATCCTCTTGTGCCTCATTGTTTGCTATCTCTATTGTGGTTTACCTCTCTGTTTCCAATTGTATGTCTCGCTTTCCAAAAATAACCTCGGAAATGATTCGACGTACCGCTTATTTTATGTCGGTCGAATTGAAATGTTATAAATGGTATTTGTTGTTATTGTTCATGTTCTGGATATTTGTTGTTGTTGTTGTTCATGTTCTGGATATTTGTTGTTGTTGTTCATGTTCTGGATATTTGTTGTTGTTGTTCATGTTCTGGATATTTGTTGTTGTTGTTGTTCATGTTCTGGATATTTGTTGTTGTTGTTCATGTTCTGGATATAGGATACGTTATTTTTGTCAATGTGATTATTGTTTTTCTTGTAATTGATATTGATGATTGTTATTATTGCTCATTCCTTTAGTTATTGTCGTTGTTGTTGTTGTTGCTAATGATATTGTCTATTTGTCTGTGGAAATGGCATTTATTCATGGGAAATATTGGAATGCAAAATAAGCATAAATGCTATAGACAAACCAAAAGTCATGTCAATGTGCAGCCGTTGGCCGGAATATATGTGCAATATTTGGACAAACACCTGACACAGGATTTTCAAATCGGATGATATTGTGTATCGTATATATCGGAAGATCTAGTATTGCTGGGCAGGACTATGCTTTCCCTATATACTGTATGTGTTTAATATTACTGACACTCAATCAAATATACAATATTATTGCGTAAATAAGTATATATAACTGTATTTATATTACCGATGTAATATCATATACCATATGTAAATATATTACCGATGTAATATCATATACCATATGTATTTATATTACCGATGTAATATCATATACCATATGTAAATATATTTCAAGTGCGTTTACACTTCTCAAAAGCATAGTTAACAACAAACATTATAACTTGTGCCTAAGCCATAAAAAGTATATTAAAGGAAATTTTATGTAGCCTACTATCATATCAGTTTTGAAGGAAGCAAAGAACGAAATATCAAAACCCTTAGTTATTATATTTAATACATCTCCAATTTCTGAAAGAGTTATAACGGATTGAGATTGGCTAATGTGACACTAGCATTTAAGGAAGTAACCAATCATGCCTTGGAAACATTCGGCCAATCAGTAGTTTCCAAGCTGATGAAAACGATAATTAGGGACTAAGTCCCTAAGCATCTTCAGGATAGCAACATTATAAATGTTTCGCAACATGGTTTTCGAAATAGACGTTCCTGCCTGACAAATTTACTTGATATATTTTAGTGTGATACCTCCAATATGTGTGATGAAAGCAAAGCTGTAGAATTCATCCATTTTGATTTTAGAAAACCTTTTTGACAAGATCACTGGCAAACGCATATTTGTCATATTAAAAGCTCACGGAATTGAAGGAAATATATTACAGCGGTGTTGTGATAGTTTAAACAATACAAAGCAGCGAGTTGTGTTAAACAGTAAACTTTCTGACTTGGAGGATATTGTTCTTGGTGCACTGCAGGGGTTTGGTGTTAGCCCCTTTCCTGTTCTAAATATGCATAAACAATATTGATGAATTAGTGGACGATAACGAAAATATGAAGGAAAATAAATACATTATAAATTAAAGAGCCAATTACATAGACTAGTAGAAGGGTCTGACATAGGGAAATGGACTTCAACAATGAAAGGTATCAAGTACTACACATTAGAAGCTTATACATTATAAACACGTACATTATATGATACAAATGGATCCCAAATTGAAAGTGTAATAAATGTATACGTTGTCGGTATTGTAATAAATGTATACGTTGTCGGTATTGTAATATCTAGTGACCAACATTTTCAGGTTTCGGAAGTGATCAGGAAGGCGAATAAAATAGTTGGATTGATTGGTATGTAATTCGAATGTAGATCCGAAAAAACTACCGGTTTATAAATTGTTGGTCGGGCCACTTTAGAGAAGCTCCTTCACGATATATAATTGTACTTTTTCGGCAGAAAAACATCCTGGCCGAAAGCCAGTCCCTCCTAAATTACAGGCTCGCAATCGCTCGCCAGGAAAAACTCGACAAAAATGACACGAAAGGTCTTAATATTGATAAAAATGGGGCGAAAAAATACAAAATGAATCGCCAAACTAATGGGCGCAACGTCTTAAAATCTGAAAACAAATGGGGATCAACATGAGGAAGAAGGGGGTCCAGAAAAATCAACTCTAATTTCCCCTTAATGGCCAAATTATCCATACGAGGTGCTGTTTCACTCTCGTGTTCGCGTGAGGGAGGAGCTGCGATAATCAGAGAGTTAGTTGGAAGAGCTTTCACCCAATAACCCCTTCTGTACCAGCGCCGTCATTTAATATTTATTGTGGCTACTATTAGACGATTATATTCAGTTTAAATTGAGCCTCCAGCAATTAACAGGATTCGAACTATCTCACTTAACCAGCTTTACTACCACAGATTGGAAGCCAAAGCGTCACATTTTTCCCTTGCCCCTCAGCTTTCTCTTCATAATTGCTGAGGGGCACAGGGCCCTGGGTGGGGCTTTGGTTTCCCGGGCGTTTCCGCACCCTCCTCAAGCTCCCCGCCATGGAGTGGCTTCGGTCACCCAGGCTTTATTGTGGTCGGCGGGGAGGGTTCTGTGGGGGCGCTCGGTTATGGCCTTGGCCTTGCTCGGGGCCTTGGGGCTGTTCGGCCAGGCAGCTTGGGGAACAACAACAACAACAACTACCATAGATCCTTCTTAAACTGCACACAATCGTCTAAATACAGCTAGAGTGAGTTATCTGCTCAACAGGTGGCGTTGTGTGTGTGTAAGTGATAGAGTCCGAGTGTAGGGGGTGAGACAGTGAAGCACGGGAACGAGGTGGCTTCAGAGATGGGGTCGTTTCGGGCCATGAGTGAGCACCGTGCCTCATGTGAAGGCAAGATGGCAGGTGCTCGTTGTACTCTACGTGCTTCACATGTCTCACTCCCTAGACTGGAACAAGACCTCACGGGCTTCACTGTTCATTGTAAAGCGGTGAATGTTAAGGCTCTCAGCCTATTATCGAGAGGAAGTAAGTTGGAATATAGAAAAAAAACAAAAACAAAACAAATATATATATATAATACAAAATACGTCGCCGATACAGAAGGGGTTAAATCCTAGAGGTCCCTCCTAATCTGTATAAAATTGTCTAATGTTAGCTTGCAAAAAATAGAAAAAAGGCATTGCAGCAGATTACCTCATCAACATTAAGGGGGGTCACCTGTTTTTTATTATCTTTCTCTCCTTTTCTCTCTTTCTCTGGCTTGTATCCATTCGGCCCCATTCAGCCAACTGTTTTAACACGTTTATCCCCATCCAGGTGTCGATATCTTCCTGGCGAGCGATAGCGAGCCATCATTGTATGGAGAAATCCGGCTTCGCCGGAGACCTTTTTCTTTCGAAAAATATACAAATTTAGCTTGCTGTCAAAACAAAATATATATATATGCTGGCTCGCTACCGCTCACCATGAACATATTAACACCTGGAGGGGGGTAAACGTCTTAAAACAGTAGGCTGAATGGGGCCGAATGGATACAAGCCAAAGATAGAGGGAGATAAAGAGAAAAAAAAAAGAGAGGTGGGCTCCCTTAACCAGTTATCTTCTACCTAACATTAATCGTGTTTATGCATCGAATGAAGAACCTTTGATAGTGAGCGGCAGAATGTTAACCCCTTGAGGATCATGATGCGTGTTTACGGTTTATACGGTTTATACGGGTTATACGGTTTATACGGTTTATACGGTTTATACGGGTTATACGGTTTATACGGGTTATACGGTTTATACGGTTTATACGGTTTATACGGTTTATACGGTTTATTCTGGCTATCATTAGACGATTTTATTCAGGTTAGGAAGGCCCTCTAGGAATCAAATGGGTCAATCTATCCCAATTAGCACTCTGACTCCCAAAATGTCTTCCTAAGCTGAATACAATCGTCTAATGATAGCCATGATAAAATGTCAAAAACACGTCATAATCCTCAAGGGGTTAATAGAGGTTCTCGTAAGTTACATAAATTACCCCAATGTTAGCCTGATTAAAACGAAAACTAGACCGGTTAAGCCGGAACTAGTACAAACGGACTCTATTAAAACACCATTTGAGGAGGAGCATATCAGTTAACATGTCGAATTGATTGGCAGAATGTTGCAATTAGAGTGCTACTACTCAAATGGTGTTTTAAGTCATGGTGTCAACCTTTTGGAGTTTATATTAGCATTCTACCAGTATTAAGGGGAGGTTTCTAGTTTGTTTCCTACTCCTCCAGCAATCTTAAAATTTCACCCCCTTAACCCCCTTTCAAGATAAATGTGTACATTTTTCGGTAGAAAAATGTCCCGGCCGAAGGCCGATTACTCTTAAATTACAGGCTCGCTGTCGCTCGCCAGGATAAAATCGACACCTAAATGGCACGAAAGGTCTTAAAATTGACAGAATGGGGCGGAAATTCTTAAAAATCACCAAACTAATGGGGCAAACGTCTTAAAATCTCAAAAGCAATGGGGCTAGACATGAGGGAGAAAGGGGTCAAGAAAAAAGTCCCTCAAGTGGAAATCTCCCCTTAAGTGGACACGGGCCCTTTTTTTGGTATATTCAGTAATGTATTACCTTATTTCCTAGTTTTCAAGCTAGACCTCCAAAATTTTTAGAAAAACATCCCGGCCGAATGCCGAATCCTCTTAAAATTTCAGGCTCGCTATCGCTCGCCAGGGAAAAATCGAAACATTAAGTGGCACGAAAAGTCTTAAAATTGACAACTAAATGGGACGAAAGGTGTTAAAATTGCCAAACTAATGGGCCGAACGTCTTATAATCTCAAAACAAATAGGGCTTAACACGAGGAAGAAAGGGGATCAGAAAAACAACCGCCTCCCTTGAACTCCTTCATCTCCTTACCAAGTTTTTCCATTTGTCTATGGCTAACGCTAAGCGATTTTACTCAAAGCATACCATCAACAATCTCAAGCTCTCACCTGCCTGTGGCCTAGACAACATAAGCAACATACACCTCAGACACCTGGGACCACAAGGCATACAAGCACTCACTAACATATCAAACTACAGCTATTCACACAACACAATACCAGACATTTGGAAGCATGGTATCATCATCACATTCCCCAAACCCAACAAAGACCCCACGCTACCCTCCTCGCACCGCCCCATCACACTCCTTTGCTCCCCCTCCAAAGTCATGGAACGCCTAGTATTACAACTAATTACACCCGACCTACCCCTAGCTCCAACACAACATGGCTATAGGCCACTGCACTCCACAAACACTCTTCTCACAGACCTTACACAAAGAGCTTTTGACGGCATCAACTCAGCTAGACCACCACACAGATCACTATTAGCCACACTCGACATTAGTAAAGCCTTCGATGCCATCCGCCGCCACAACCTAACAAACAAAATCTACAACACAAACATGCACAACAACACAAAAAGGTGGCTGGCCAACTTCCTAGCAGGCAGATGTGCACACGTATCTTTTGCCGGTCAGTCATCTAAAATCAGAAACTTTCCAAACGGAGTCCCACAAGGATCCGTCCTATCGCCCGCACTCTTCAATCTGTACATGCACGATATAACTACACCCAATACGCCCCAAATAAACTTAGCCTCCTATGCAGATGACATAACACTCACATGCACACACCATGACCCAAGAAGAGCAACAGATCTCCTTCAACCCTATCTCAACACTACATGGCTGGTGCACTACAAACAGACTTAATCTAGCTCCAGCCAAATCCACCGCAACCCTGCTCACAAGCTGGACAGGTGAACACGAATACATCCCTCAACTCACCATAAACAACACACCCCTAACTCATACACACACACCCAAAATCCTAGGAGTAACATATGATACTCATATGACATTCAAACAGCACACCACAAACATTAAAAAGAAACTGACACCCAGACTTAACGCCCTCAGGTCACTTGCTCACACAAAATTTGGACACAACAAAGAAACTACCACCACAGTATATAAACAATACATAAGATCAGTGATGGAATACGCAAGCCCAGCCTGGGCTTCTAACCTAGCTGAAACACATCATAAGACCTTACAGACTATTCAAAACAAAGCCCTGAAGATCATTACAGGCTGCACAGCTACTGCACCCACAGATCACCTACATCAAGAAACCCAAATCCTCAAAGTCAAAGACCATCTGGACATGAGAGGCACTCAATTCCTGGCAGCAGCCTCCACGAACCAAGACCACCCACTAAACTACATGGCAACACACCCACAGACACCAAGAAATATCAAAACAACACCCAGCACACGGTATCACACACAATTATTGTCCTCTCTCCCTCCCTGCCCACCCCAACCAATTTCCAGAAGCACATCCATACTCATATCTCTCGCCAATCCATCCACTCACTCACAGACAACACGCAGCTGCATGCACGACCTCCCGAAATCCATCCTTCCGAATCCTCCCTCCCTCGCGAGGACAGAGTCCACCTGGCCAGGCTGAGATGCGGACACCATCCAGCTCTCCTGAGCTATCAGAAGAGACTGGATGACTCCGTTGTCGACGCCTGCCCGGGATGTAACACAGCACCCCATACCATTAAACACATCATAGAAGACTGCATTTCACACAACTACTTACGCCAACAACATAATCTACATTCAATGAGAGCTCTGTGGGAAAGCCCGATCGAGGCCATGGCCTTCCTCAGGGACTCGGGGCTGTTCGGCCACGCAGCTTAGGGAACAACAACAACAACAACAACAACTCAAGTTATGAAGAACTTGTGCGCTTCAGAAGGTTAATTGAAGTTCTTTCAAAGCTAAACAATATAACCAACGGCTAAACCGGAAGTACACCAAACGGCCGCTATTAATTCCGTATTAACCGGCCGACTCCACTAATGCATTTGCAAATATACCGGTGTGGAATAATGGATTAGGCGAGTCATTAGTTAGTCTCGCGAACCATTTCCCTCGGGTGATTACTGCATTGATTACTTGCTGCATTGATTGATTACAGCTTGATTATTTGTTTATGTCTGGTTCATTACTTATTGAATGTTTGATTACTGCTTGCGTTTTTTGTCTAATGCTGCTTCATTACTTGTTTGATGGTATAGATTGACTGTTTTTGTTATGTTTTTTTTGTTTTGTTTTTTTCTATGTCTTAACCTCGGGTCTGTAGGTAATTGTTCAGTAGCCTGTAGCTCTTGCGAGGCCCCGAGATTATCAAAGGATGTTTTGAGATGTTGGGTGCTTCATATGCGTCTCACTAGAAGGTTTAAGTAGTTGCTTCTTTTCTGCTATTATTATTATTATTATTATTATTATTATTATTATTATTATTATTATTATAGACGATGACACCTTATTTATACACGTCACTTGATTGCTTGCTTCATTGTTTGATTACTGCCTGATTAAATCATTCATTATTGCTTGA
Source organism: Paralithodes platypus (assembly GCA_032716605.1). Lineage (NCBI taxonomy): Eukaryota > Metazoa > Arthropoda > Malacostraca > Decapoda > Lithodidae > Paralithodes > Paralithodes platypus. The sequence continues at coordinate 135,068,124 of CM064487.1, forward strand.
TTTCTTGTTTGGTTGTTTGTTTCACTACTGTTTGATCACATGTTTATTACTACTTGATGACGTTCTTCCTTTGATCACTGCTTGATTAGTTGTTTAATACTGCTACATTACTTGCTTATTTGCTTGATTACGGCGTGATTATTGGCATATTACTGCTTGGTTACTTGTTTGTTTGCTTGATTACGGCGTGATTATTGGCATATTACTGCTTGGTTACTTGTTTGTTTGCTTGATTACGGCGTGATTATTGGCATATTACTGCTTGGTTACTTGTTTGTTTGCTTGATTACGTCTTCATTGTTTGTTTATTACTGCTTGATTACTTGCTTGACAACATTATTACTGGTTGATTATTATTTGGTGCTTACTTGTTTGAATATTGCTTAATTAATGCTTGACTATTGTTTCATTACTTGGTTGATTACTGGCTGTTCATTACTTGTTATGAGATAATTATGCTCTCTCTCTCTCTCTCTCTCTCTCTCTCTCTCTCTCTCTCTCTCTCTCTCTCTCTCTCTCTCTCTCTCTCTCTCTCGTAGAACGTTAGATAAACACATAGATAGCTCTAATATAAGTACACATTATAGAGAGACACAGGAAAGTTGACATATAGCACTTGTGTTGTTGAGTTAAGGGAGCCCACTTCGCTTTTTTCTCTTTCTCTCCCTCTCTCTTTGGCTTGTATCCATTCGGCCCCATTCAGCCTACTGTTTTAAGACGTGTACCCCCATCCAGGTGTCAATATTTTCCTGGCGAGCGGTAGCGAGCCAGCATATATATATTTTTGTATTGACAGCAACCAAAATGTGTACTTTTTTCGATAGAAAACTTTCTCCGCCGAAGCCGGATATTTCCATACAATGCTGGCTCCCTATCGCTCGCCAGGAAGAAATCGACACCTGGATGGGGATAAACGTCTTAAAACAGCTAGCTGAATGGGGCTGAATGGATACAAACCAGGGGAAGAGAGAAAAGGAGAGAATGATAAAACAAAAGCCGGTGATCTCCCTTAATAGGCGGTCGAGTATATCAGGAATATAGGAATTGTGAATGTCGACAGGAACCCGTAGAGGGCTCCACAAAGGTTGTCATACTTGTGGGATTATATGGATGGAGTGGAGAGGTTATCCATAATTAGTTGGTTAAAATTGGACTTCGGAGGCTATCAACCTTTCTGGATTATTAAGCCAGCACACTGCAAGTCAAGAATAGCATCAGGACTGGAGCCCCTTTTCGAGAACTCCAATCCCTTGTTATCCCTACCTGGTGCAGATCGGGTTATTTGGACCAACCCTGTTTCATTCCATTTCAAGGGATTTTAAGAAGTTTCATTTGATTAGTTAATTAGCGGTTATAAGACGCTTAACCTCATTCAGGTACCGATTATTTCTGGGGGAGCGACAGCTACTCTGCAATTACGGAGAAACCAGCCTTTGGTCGGGACATTTTTCTAGTGAATACTGTACATGTTTAGCTAGGTCTCTGGTGCGTTTGTTAGTTTGACAACGAACAAACAGCAACACTTGTCATAATCCTGTAGGTGTACCATCGGGTACTAAAGCGATAGTACAGTCACGGACAACAGCAGCGTCCCTTTCCTGGTCCTAAACTAATTGAAAAAGTGAATCAGGTTGTTATAATTCAAACTGCATCATAATTTATTATGTACTGTTCCTGATTCACTACCTCACCGACATATTATACCCAATAATTTGAGTTTAGTTTGGGACTAACAATAAGGTGGTACAAATTCCATGAATGAACTATTGCTCTAGTCCCCGACTATAATGAACGAAACATTTGTGAACGAGCATATATTTAGGAAATTTAACTGGTTATCTTCCTCCGTTCAAAAGCCGAACAACAACAACAACAACTAATTGCATTAAGACGTATTTCATTTTCGTATGTGTATCAGTTAATCGTATCTGATTTATGCATGATTCACAAATCAGCATCAATCCTCAACAACACAACACACATGCTCCATTTGATCAGTACAGTATTAAGGAGGATAGGTTGATGTTGATGTGTATTAAGGAGGATAGGTTGATGTTGATGTGTATTAAGGAGGATAGGTTGATGTTGATGTGTATTAAGGAGGATAGGTTGATGTTGATGTGTATTAAGGAGGATAGGTTGATGTTGATGTGTATTAAGGAGGATAGGTTGATGTTGATGTGTATTAAGGAGGATAGGTTGATGTTGATGTGAATTTCTACTTCTAGAGTTTAAGGGGAGATCTCCACTTGAGGGATTTTTTTCTTGACCCCTTTCTCCCTCATGTTTAGCCCCATTGCTTTTGATATTATCAAACATTTGCCCCATTAGTTTACCGATTTTAAGAACTTTCACCCCATATTAAGACCTTTCGTGCCATTCAGGGGTCGAATTTATCCTGGCGAGCGATAGCGAGCCTGTAATTTAAGAGGAACCGGCCTTCGGCCGGGACATTTTTCTACCGAAAAATGTACAAATTTATCTTGAAAGGGATTGAGGGGTGTAATTTTAAGCTTGATGGAGGTCTAGGGAACAAACTAAATACCTCCCCTTAAAGGAAAAGGAAATAAGCACAAACAGATCGAGTAAAGGGAGAGAGAAACAGATGGAGTGAGAGTCAAATTACGGAGTGTGATTGTGACAGCAGAGCCTGACGTGTGTGGGTGGGTGTAATTGTGACAGCAGGGCCTGACGTGTGTGGGTGGGTGTAAATTACGGAGTGTGATTGTGACAGCAGAGCCTGACGTGTGTGGGTGGGTGTAAATTACGGAGTGTGATTGTGACAGCAGGGCCTGACGTGTGTGGGTGGGTGTAAATTACGGAGTGTGATTGTGACAGCAGAGCCTGACGTGTGTGGGTGGGTTTAATTGTGTGTAAGTCGGAGGGACGTGTAATTCACTTGCCTGTTCGTCAAGGGGAATCCACGCAATGCGAGCTAAGCTCATTATTATCGCGCCTCCTTAACTGGGAATGTATTGCGTGAAATGCTTGTTAAGTGTTTATGTATCGTTGGAATGGCTGTGGATGTGTGTGTAGTCTGTATTTTAGCCAATTGGCGACATCTGAAAACGAAGACTTAGGGTTAATCTGTACGATACCATTCTCACTACGGTACCAGTCTCACTAGAAGGCTTAGGTTGACCAGTAGCTTAGGTTGACCAGTACGATACCCATCTCAACTTGTAACCGATCACCAACCCCAGATGGGACGTCACAACTTCGTCCACTTATACCAGGTTCCTATTTATACTGCTAGGCGAACAGAGGCTACACCGTTAGGAGACTTGCCCAAATGTCTCTTCCCCGCCCGGGTCTCGAACCCGGGACCTTCTGGTTGTGAGCCAGACGCGCTATCAGTTACGCCACGGGGAGGTGTGTGTGTGTTTGTGTGTGTGTGTGTTGTATGCGGAAGAATGAAACACAGATCGAAGGATATATAGATATAAAACAGGCAGATGAGCATACTAATATAGAAAGACATGGAGGCAAGAAAAAGTAGCCAGCCGGAGAGAGAGAGAGTGTGTGTACCCAAACAAATACCTCTGTCACTATGAATGTTAAAGTCCATTGAGCTGAATAGGAGCTGTGTGAAACGCAAAATACAGTATACAGTGACTCCTTTAAGGGTGTAGTGCTTGTGTTGTGGCCTATATATATACAGTATATCATTTTATGTATTAACTTTATTTTTTTTTATTTCTTCGCTACACCTCCATCAAGCTTAAACAAACACCCCCCTAGACCCCTTTTCAAGATACATTTGTACATTTATTGGTAACAAAAAAAAATCCCAGCCGAAGGCCGGTTCCTTCTAAAGTTAAAGGCTCGCTATCACTCGCCAGGAAAACAATCAATAGCTAAATGACACGAATATGGACAAAATAATGGGGTGAACGGTCTTAAAATCCCCAAACTAATGGAACGAACGTCTTAGAATATCAAAACTAATACGCTAAACATAAAGAAGGGGATCCAGAAAAGCGACTACCTCTCCCTTTAATGCTATGACATACAGAGTATTTATTGTTACCACCCGTGTGTGTTTGTGACTGTATGTGTTAAATTATCTCGAAGATATTAAATTAATGGACTATACGAGGCTTAATCAGTTAGTTAATTTGTTACCCGAAAGCATCCTATTACATTTGGTTTACCATCAGATAAGCCATCCCCCCACCCCCATCCACACACACACACACACACACACACACACACACACACACACACACACACACACACACACACCTTGGGCACCCCCAAATATGACCAAGACAATTTGTAATCGATATTCACGATATTTAAGATGGTAGTTCCTGGCTAGAAATCTGGTTTACTTGCAAAATGTGCAGATGTTTGGGTGGCCAATGACGGTGAGGGGTTTTGGACTGAATAATTGATATGGCTAACTCCAATAGTATTACACAGTATAACACGATTCTTAGTGACTATTCATTCGGTCAAGATTTCGACAAGACTTGGTCAGTTCCTTCATGTGGTATCCGAAAACATCCCATAAACATATGACAAGTAAACAGGATTGCTGAAATGTAAACTAGACTGCTGAATTGTAAGCTGGATTGTAGAAATGTAAACCGACTGCTGAATTGTAAACACGATTGCTGAAATGTAAACCTCACCTCACCATCACCTTCGTTTATTAAGTCTTTTCGTCCATATTGTTGTTTTTCCTTGGTCACTCCTCCATGTGGAATATATTCATTCATACCAAACCATACCTAACCTTACCTTTGTATCAACCATACCTAACCTTACCTTTGTATCAACCATACCTAACCTTACCTTTGTATCAACCATACCTAACCTTACCTTTGTATCAACCATACCTAACCTTACCTTTGTATCAACCATACCTAACCTTACCTTTGTATCAACCATACCTAACCTTACCTTTGTATCAACCATACCTAACCTTACCTTTGTATCAACCATACCTAACCTTACCTTTGTATCAACCATACTAACCTTACCTTTGTATCAACCATACCTAACCTTACCTTTGTATCAACCATACCTAACCTTACCTTTGTATCAACCATACCTAACCTTACCTTTGTATCAACCATACCTAACCTTACCTTTGTATCAATCTTATTAATTGTTAATACTTGGCATTCAAATTATAGAGACATAGTAGGTTATATTATAGAGACATAGTAGGTTATATTATAGAGACATAGTAGGTTATATTATAGAGACATAGTAGGTTATATTATAGAGACATAGTAGGTTATATTATAGAGACATAGTAGGTTATATTTTCCCCTTAAGTATCTATTAATCAGCTGCAAAGATATTAAATTACATTAGCTTAGATAGATGAGGATATATCAGGTGAAGATCAAGGATCCTAGAATGTGGCGGAAAATACTACCAAAGATAAAGGCCAGAGACCATCACCACCTTCTGCACCCCCACCATTACCACCCCCACCTCCACCATCACCCCCACCTCCACCATCACCCCCACCTCCACCATCACCACCCCCCCCCACCCCCACCATCACCACCACCTCCACCATCACCACCACCTCCACCATCACCACCTTCTGCACCCCCACCATCACCACCCCCACCTCCACCATCACCACCACCACCTCCATATCACCACCTCCACCTCCATCATCACCACCTCCATCACCTCCACCATCACCACCACCTCCACCATTACCACCTCCCCACCTCCACCATCACCACCACCTCCACCATCACCACCACCTCCACCATCACCACCACCCCCACCCCCACCATCACCACCACCTCCTGCACCACCATAACTACCACCACCACCACCACCATCACCATCACCACCTCCTGCTCCACGCCTCACCACCACCACCACCACCATCACCACCACCTCCTGCACCACCACCACCATCACCTTCTCCTACACCACGCCTCGCCGGTATCAATTTCCTCCTTCCTTGTCCAGCCTGTCAGTTGGATTTTTACTGGGGTGAGAAATGGATATCCTGAAAATTGTACCGGTATATTTCGCCCAAGTTTTGTTTTGGATCTAAACTTCTTCGCCCATAAGTCCTTTAGTTCATAAATATGTTGATCCTTAAGTCCATGCACCTTAATATATATGTTGATCCTTAAGTCCATGCACCTTAATATGTTGATCCTTAAGTCCATGCACCTTAATATATATGTTGATCCTTAAGTCCATGCACCTTAATATATATGTTCATCCTTAAGTCCATGCACCTTAATATGTTGATCCTTAAGTCCATGCACCTTAATATATATGTTGATCCTTAAGTCCATGCACCTTAATATATATTTTGATCCTTAAGTCCATGCACCTTAATATATATTTTGATCCTTAAGTCCATGCACCTTAATATATATTTCGTTCAAAAGCCTGTTTGTTCACAAATATTGTTGCTCACAAGTAATTTCGTTCACATTTGTTTTCGTTAAAAGTGTTGTTTTCGCCCATATGTCTTTTAGCCGGCACTACAGATCTTTTAGCCCTCTCTTTGAAGACGGTTAGGTTAGGTCACCACAACCCCCCCACCCCCCCACCCCTTTATAACCTACAGTCACCACACCTCAACCGAGGCCACCAAGAGTACCAGGCCGCCTCGACCATACTGCGACGTCAGCAAGGTGGTGCGACATTCACGGACCGCTCTGTCTCCCAAGTCTATAATGACTCTCCCTTTTATATTTTATCAGTTTAGTTTTAAATTAAAGTACACATAAAACTATATTTATCTTTTACTGCGTACCCAAAATTATATTATTATATATTATTATGCCGATATTATAACAACATACTTTGGTATTTACTGCAAATTACACTCATACCTTGAAAAAGTGTTTGTACAAGATGAAAACGTGTTACAAGTATATCACTATTACTTTCTTCCTATTGGAAAATATAATACAAACTGCTATTATACATTACTATATTTTATACACAGCCAATAAAGAGAGCCTTACTGGAGAGCCAATATAAGCGACATCCACTATTATTCGTGAAAAAATACATATAAGTAACTAACTAAATGTATTACTATATAAATTAATATAAATTAATATAAACATATAATTAATGTAACACACACACAAACACACATATAAAGGAATGACCTTTGTACTAGGCCTAATCCAATCTCCGTTCCGGGATTATACTTTATAAATCCAATTCCCTTACTTAACCACACCTGTAGACACACTCACCTTCACAATCACAATCACACACACACCTGCAGTCACACACACACACACACACACACACACACACACTCACACACACACACACTCACAAACACACACACACAATACAATAATTATACAATACAGTACACATAGTCTATTTGTCTAGGGTTTGAAGCTTTCTCTTCATGCCTACATTCTTATTAGCTCTGGTAGCTGCTGGGATGTTAATTTCTTTAGCACAGTAATTATTTAATATTGCATTTGTTGTTGTTGTTGTTGTTCCCCAAGCTGCCTGGCCGAACAGCCCCAAGGCCATAAACGAGCGACCCCACAGAACCCTCCCTGCCGACCACAATAAAGCCTGGGTGACCGAAGCCACTCCATGGCGGGGGGCTGAGAGGGTGCGTAAACGCCCGGGAAACCAAAGCCCCACCCAGGGCCCTGTGCCCCTCAGCAATTATGAAGAGAAAGTTGAGGGGCAAAGGAATAATGTGACGCTTTAGCTTCCAATCTTGGTAGATTGGGAGGTCAATCCACGGAAGAGACGCCGTCACTCGATATCTAGAAAATATATAAGTAAAAGGAACAGTCAGAGTAAGCTATGGGTATGGCAGAGATCGCTCAGGTCTCACTCTGATAGACCAGCCCATCACCAGTTTAATATTGCATATGTAGAAGCATATACCACCATACTTTCTATTTTGTCGGTGTTATGACCATTTTCACATATATCATTAGGGAACAGATCAACATCTGCTAAAGCTGTAACTGTGAGCTGTGTTGCTATATTTCTTTGGCTAGTAGCATTTCGAAAGGCAGGAAGTTGAACAAGTTTTTTAATAACAATATAGTTATACATGACCATGTTGGCTGTCACACTATCTGGGTAAATAAGAGAACCTCTGCTAATTCCAGCAATGTAACTTAGATTTTCAGGGATTTTTTCACCACTATCTGAACATGTAATAATTTCTTTACATGCAATACATTTAATTTTCTTTATCACAGAGTAACAACAATAGCCAGCTAAATAAACTATCACTGGGATGATGTCTTTACACCTATCAATATCCTCCTTACAAACTTCAACATTCGTATGACATAAACCAAAATAAATTTCCTCATCTGTTTTTACTTCTTCATAATTAATGTCTTCAAAATTTCTTAACATGGCCTTCTTGTCGAGTATGGGTAAACTTAGTTTTAACACTGACATCATCCGTATCTTCTTTTCACACTCATATATTTGGCGTACAGAAATATTGTAATTTCCTCCTGCTAACTGCCGATAGTGACCAAATCTTGCTTCCAAATGGTCTGTTTGAAATGTTCCTGTTAGTATGTAATCCATCTTCAGTTCTGTTATGCAATAATTTGTAATTTCTTTAACAGACACACACACACACGGACACACGCACTCCTCACCACACACAACAAAAATACTAATAAAACAAAATACGCACTACCCACACACATACAGTACACACACACGCACTCACTCTCACTCGGTTTTTAACTATCTATAGTATCTATATATTTTACTATATCTATCTATCAATCTACCTTTTTAACTATCTATAGTATCTATATATTTAACTATATCTATCTATCAATCTATCTATATATCCTCCATACAAACTTTAACATTCGTATGACATAAACCAAAATTAATTTCCTCATCTGTTTTTACTTCTTCATAGTTAATTTCTTTAAAATTCCTTAAAATGGCCTTCTTGTCGAGTATGGGCAAACATAGTTTTAATATAGGCTACTTATAAAGTATTTAGAAGGGGGAAATAATTTGGAAACACAGCGCGATCTTCCCCATATCTCACTCAAATGTATACTGACCTTTGAGGGTAGTGCGAAAATGAACCCTACCTTTGCCTACGTCACAGAATTTAAAGGTCCCATCCGTGCGGCCTGGTACTCTCGGTGGTGGCCTCGCCTCAACACCCTCTCCCCCGATCATAACCTACAGTCCCCCCCCCCCCCAAGTATAACCTACAGTCACAACTCCCCGCCCCCACAATCATATTATACAGTCACCAAACCTTCCCCCCTCCACCTTATCACAACCTGCAGTCACCACACCTCAACAACCCTACCCTTACTTGCTTATGGTAGTCCATCGTAGTCCGATGATGACATTCCCTTAGAGAAAACCTGCGCATAGAAGAGTTTAGAGTGCCGAGGGAGGTGCGCAGTTCCAACTTCACTATCTTGGCACAGAACAGAGGTTGCTAATGGCAAGGGGGTGACCCAAGACGACCAGCTCCTGCTCAATACTGCAGGGGACTGCCGGGATTCCAGTTTGTCGGAAACCGCCAGGACGTGACCCCAACGTCTGCTTTTCTCTCAGGGTATGCTCCCCTAGCCTTTGTCTTACTAGAGTAACTAGACTAAACCACAAGGCAGTGGGTGTGTGCGGTTGTTGGTAGATGACAAGGATGCACATCATACCTCTGGGGGCCACCGCATGCCCCTATTGATTTAGTCTTGGGTCGCAAGACACCCAGTTACCGTGTGTGGCCCCGGGGAGGCACAATAGGAGTCTTGGTGAAGGAGAGGCTATGTACTGGCAGAGGGAGACTTACGCACTCGGCTCCCCTTTTCACCACAAGGGTTAGCCAGCGGCAGCAGCTGAAAGCGAGAATTGCATGCAAGCAAGCAGCACTACACCAACATGCTACTGCACTAGTCGCATCACATCACCCTGTGTGATAACACCTTCCCTACCTCCCCGTCCTCATTCAGACTCCCCTCCTGCCCTCGCCACTGCCCGCTAACCTTTCCTACCTCCCCGTCCTCATTCAGACTCCCCTCCTGCCCTCGCCACTGTCCGCTAACCTTCCCTACCTCCCCGTCCTCATTCAGACTCCCCTCCTGCCCTCGCCACTGCCCGCTAACCTTTCCTACCTCCCCGTCCTCATTCAGACTCCCCTCCCGCCCTCGCCACTGCCCACTAACCTTTCCTACCTCCCCATCCTCATTCAGACTCTCCTCCTGCCTGCCCTCTGCCACTGGCCCACTAAACCGCTAACCTTTCCTACCTCCCCGTCCTCATTCAAACTTCCCTCCCGCTCTCGCCACTGCCCGCTAAAGCTCGGTTCACACATGCACGAATTAACGTCACGTCCGTCCCCGACCAAGAAAATAGGCAGGACGGCATCAATCTGGAGGCCCCATGTGGCCACGATGGCCACTAGGGCCGTTCCAAAGTTTTTTTGCTGGGACACCCACGGGACACACACGGACACACACGGGAGCAGTCGTCGTATTGACGCCGCCAGGCTGCGTCTAGATGACGACTGCTCCCGTGTGTGTCCTGTGGGTGTCCCCGACATAACACGTTTTCTGGCAGTTGCCCCGACCCACACGGACCATTTTATGCTGCACAAAAAGGACGCCGCCTAGGCACGGTGAATTAAGGGGTCGGGGACGGACGGGACGTTAATTCGTGCATGTGTGAACCGAGCTTAACCTTTCCTACCTCCCCTCCTCATTCAGACTCCCCTCCTGCCCTCGCCACTGCCCGCTAACCTTTCCTACCTCCCTGTCCTCATTCAGACTCCCCTACCCTACTACCTCAGAATCACACCCATTACTTCAGAACCAACAGGTATAACCATAGACTCCTTTAAAGGAGTCTATGGGTATAACACATATAATAATTATTTGAATAGCTGAAGTAGATCATATCTCCATTATTGGCACCACTCACCACACCTTAACCATATTACGTCAACACCATTGAAAATTAAACAGCCTATGGACAACTCTGCTTTGGTTATTTCTTCACTAACCTGAAAATACCTCATAATCTGTGAGCCAATTACTTAATCTTCATGAATTGGTATTATCCCAGATCGTCACATTTTAAATATATACTCACTTTAAATGGTTGCTGCATTATATGTGTATTTAATGGTAATTATTATCAAATATAACTTACATATCCATAACAATAATAACAATTTGGTGTTGATTATAATTATAGTTAGCAGCCCTCTTGATATTACGATTTTCAGTCAAGCTCATGGACTAGACATGAACAAATGTTGTGACTATGCTACAGGTAGTGGTAGCAAACCAACCACTGAATAATAGAATAGCTGCAAATAGGATTGGACAGACTCAAATAAAGACTGGCACCCAGGCAAGGAAAAGACAAATGTTTCCAGACAGTGAGGGAAAACAAAAATGTAAAACGTTGTTATTCGGGACAGTTTTAGACGTACAGGCACAGACCAAATATACTGTACAATACACGAGAGAGAGAGAGAGATAATGCGATGCAGTTGTGCGTCAACAAACCAATGTTCTGTATACTTTGATCTGTTACTAATCACACAAATCAATGTGAGTTAGGTCGTGTTCATTTACATACAGCTACTTATATATCTTGAAAGACACTGTACGCATACTGTAAACATATATGAATACCTTACAGTAAGCACATGAGAAAATAATGGTAAATAAAATGTTCTGGATAAAGACAATTATTTTCTGATTGTATGTACACAAAAGATGGTGTGGTATGATGTAATGGTGTGTGTTAAATCGTGAAAAACGAATTGGATGTAACAAGAGAACTCGCAAACGCTAGCAATACATACAGAATACTTGTAGGTTTCTTTCGCTTTTAATTTGACAAAATTGTAAGGTCTTTAACCTAAGAAGTGCGCATGGGGGTAATTAGAAACGTCCGCCTGTGCTGACGTATTTGAGCTGTTTCCATCACTAAAATATTCATTTTATCATAACTAGCATTAATACTTATCCATACGCGCCTATTATGGGTTGATTATAAAGGTATTAACCTGAAACAACAATAAAACGAGTGAAAACAGCGTTTGGATGGTCAAAATCGGAGATACAGGCCGCGAGTTATATAATGTATGGGTGAGGCAACCTGCTTTCCCGCCAATTTCCCCCAAGGCCACTGAGACACAGTCGATCGATACTCTCTCTCGCTCTCTTGCACTCGCTTGCTAACACTGATGACAATGCCCTGCTTGCAACTCGCTAATTTTAGCACGAAAATATACCTCAGAATAAGGGAATAACAGGGAAAATAGGTGATAACTGAAGGAGGGGAGGAAAGTGGGGAAGGAGGGGAGGTAGAGGAGTGATATTTTGCATGGCCCAGGGGCAAACAAAAAGTAAAATAATAAAAAAATAAAAATAAAAAAATATTTTTATTTCGATGTTTAAAGTCGATTTTTTTTTCTCTGACTCTTAAGAGTCTTCCCGCAGTCCGCCGGGGGAACTCTTAAGAGTCTCCCGGCAGTTCCCGGGTTAACCAAGATCTGGTCATCGAGAAACCTTGCTGAGAAAATGTATTACACATGGATATGATAGTATGAATTATTACTAACAGAAGGCGCATTGTATACTGAGAACGTTTGACTGATAATTATACATAATTTCATCGGCCTACGGATAATATACGAAAAATTTTGTCAATTAAGTGTTCCTTCCAATATATATGGAGTTTATGCCTATTTATGTTAGTTTACGCTGAACCCGAAGCTCAGTCCCACCTATGTGGTGAAATAAGTACAATCTAATGCTAAAGAAAACATGAAAATATCTGTCATAATATTACAAATGAGAGTGAGATCAGTAGGGTTACATTTGAGTAGGTGTTGAAGTTTTCAAATATATTTTCCTTTGATTTTACTCAGAGCATGGGTGGGCAAAAAACGAATATTTTGAGAGGAAACATGGTCATGTACATTTTAGAGATGAATGAAATGATCTGACAATTTTACGAAATAATACAAGATGCAACGGTTAAAAAGTGACTGGAACCAACTTGGAAATGTCAAGATAAAGTGTGTTATCTCCAAAATACAAAGAATATCATCTAGAATGTTGACAAACTATTGAATCTGACTGTACCTGCGAGTAGTGGTAGCATAGCAACCAATGAATAAAAGACCAGATACAAGTAGGATTGGACTGCCTCACATTAAGGGGGGTCACCTGCTTCTTTCTCTTTCTCTCCTTTTCTCTCTTTTTATGGCTTGTATCCATTCGGCCGCATTCAGCCAACTGTTTTAAGACGTTTATCCCCATCCAGGTGTCAATTTATTCCTGGCGAGCGATAGCGAGCCAGTATTGTATGGAGAAATCCGGCTTCGCCGGAGAAAAATATAAAAATTTAGCTTACTGTCAAAGCAAAATATATACTGTATATGCTGGCTCGCTACCGCTCGCCAGGAAAATATTGACACCTGGATGGGGGTAAACGTCTTAAAACAGTAGGCTGAATAGAGCCGAATGGATACAAGCCAAAGAGAGAGGGAGATAAAGGGAAAAAACCGAGGTGGGCTCCCCTAAGACTGTCACCCAGGAATGGAGGAGAGTAATGTTTTCAGACAGTGCGGATATACAGAGGCAAGAGGACGCAACTTTGGATGCTCCAGGACTAACAGAGACAACTTTGGATGCTCCAGGACTAACAGAGACAACTTTGGATGCTCCAGGACTAACAGAGACAACTTTGGATGCTCCAGAACTAACAGAGACAACTTTGGATGCTCCAGGACTAACACAGACAACTTTGGATGCTCCAGGACTAACAGAGACAACTTTGGATGCTCCAGGACTACCAAAGACAACTAGAATACGCTATATGGGAAAATGGAAATGGAATGGGGCTGTGTGTGAGTATTTAAGCAATAAATATGACTTGCACTGTGTATGTGTGAAGTCAAACTAATTTTTTCACTCTTGGGTTTGTCTACGTTTTTCTAACAATCAAAACCACTGAGGCCGAGTTTTTCAACTACTGGTCTGTTCATAACTTAAACCAATCTGTACTAATAAACCCACAAATAAGCCTTATAGTAAGCAAGTGGTAAGGAATTCCAATTATAAAACAACGCAAGAATAAAGAACATTATTTGTGTTGATTCTATGTACTAAGAAGAGTATGGTTTCTCAACGGGTGAATATGAAATGTCTACAGCAACAGATAACGCAAAGGATGGGGATGACTGGAAACAAATTGCAATGGAAGATATATAATAGTGTTCTCTCCTTTGTCTTGACAAAATTAAAAAGACTTCAATCAGGATATTGCCATGAAGTTACCTAACAATGGACAATTAAACACCTCTGAAGTGCGCATGGGGGGTATGAGACACCACACTCCTGTGCTGACGTATTTGAGCTGTTCCCATCACTAACATATTTATTTTACCATAAATAGCATTAATACTTATCCATATGCACTTATTATAGGTTGATTATAAAGGTATTAACCTGTTACAACAATAAAACAAGTGGAAAAAGCGTTTGGATGGTCAAAATCGGCGATACAGGCCGGGAGTTACACAGTGTATGGCTGAGGCAACCTCCCAGCCCACCACTTTTCTCCACCTCTGGAGAGAGACTGTCGATCTCTCTCTCTCTCTCTCTTGCACTCGCTTGCTAACAGTGATGACAACGCCCTGCTACCAACTCGCTAATGTTAGCACGAAAATAGACCACAGGAAAAGTGAATAACAGGGAAAATAGGTGATAACTGAAGGAGGGGAGGAAACTGGGGAAGGAAGGGAGGTGGAGGAGTGATATTTGGCATGGCCCAGGGGCAACAAAAAAAAAATAAAAAAAAATTTTGGTGTTTTAAATTTGATTTTTTTTTCCCTGACTCTTAAAAGTCTTCCCGCAGTCTGCCGGGGGAACTCTTAAGAGTCTTCCCGCAGTTCCCGGGTTTTAAGAACTTGTAAGGTGGAGTTTAATGATGTTGTGGTTTGATAGTTGAGTAGCGATTAAATAAGATGTCTATCTTGGGTGCGAGATTTTTTAAAGTAAATTTTCTGCCTTCTTTCTGTTACTTATCTTCTATATTCTATGAATTGCTTAATCGCCCCATTTATGCTCTAGTAGCTAGATAAGTAGAGGGAACAAATGGCATAAAACATTAAAATCTTTAACCTGCCTGCCATAAGTTCTTCACTAGCCTATATTTGCAAACCAACATATAACGCTGGGCACATCGCTTAAGCATATACAATCCACCACCCGTATCAAGACAGAATTTGTTTCAAGAAAGTATCATATAAGTAATGGGAAACCCATGTCTTCCTGGCCTGTTGAAGCTAGGACAAATTATTAGTAGTCAGTCATAATTATAAGTTCAGACATTGCTTGGGTTAGTTATCTGGGCAGAGTGCTTAATTAGTCAACACTCACCATACCCAGTGAATCTTTGAATAATCTTTGGATAATGGTCAATGTATGTTTGTTGGCACCTGAATGCTACTCTGCTTGATGACCCGAACTGACCGTGTGTGCTAGTCTTAATATTCCAGTTTCACATTGGACCCACTCTGCTCAATGTGCAGTACCTGACAGGGGTAGCATCTACTGTCAAATGCACTTACCTGACTCAATCATTCTCTCTCAATCATTCTCTCTCTCTCTCTCTCTCTCTCTCTCTCTCTCTCTCTCTCTCTCTCTCTCTCTCTCTCTCTCTCTCTCTCTCTCTCTCTCTCTCTCTCCTTCCCTCTCTCTCTCTCTCTCTCTCTCTCTCTCTCTCTCTTGTCTCTCTCTTCTTCTCTCTCTCTCGCTCTCTCTCTCTCTCTCCTCTCTCTACGCTCTAACCTCCTCTCTCTCTCTCTCTCTCCCTCTCTCTCTCTCTCTCTCTCTCTCCTCTCTCTCTCTCATCTCTCCTCTCTCTCTCTCTCTTCCTCTCTACTCGCTCCACCTCCTCTCTCTCCCTCTCTCTCTCCTCTCTCTCTCTCTCTCTCTCTCTCAAACATTCTTCTAGCCCCATACTACCCCTCTACCCTCATATGTTCGGAATATATTGAGTTCCCGTGTAGAATTAAGGCTGACAGAGGGTTAAGGATTTGAGGAGGGCTACCGGCTAAGGCGGCAGACCCTTTTATTGGAAATATAAATCTCTCAGTCTTCCAATATAGACATTATAGTTTTTAATTCTTTGGGATAGAAAAACGAAATTGTCGCTCGGGAGGTAAAACAAATACAAAAAAACATGGATTATGCATAGCCTACACATAATATATAATACCCCAGGTACTTAAAGCATAATCTACATAATTCCCAGTAAAGCACCCTTTAATACACGCCTTATTTATGTAGACAAATCAAAAGTAAAAACTCAGAGTAAATGAGAAGTTGAAGAAGCGTGAAGTAGACTGTCCCCTTTCAGCCCTTCGAGGAAGGGGGAGGGGGCATACATAACACTCTTATTAAATTGTGTGTGTGTGTGTAGAGACAGCGATATTTACATATATTTACATAGATCCACTGACCACACAGACCTTACAATCCCAGCGAGGTGGTCAGGACTTATTTCTATTAGAGATAGCTAACCCATGAGTAAGGGAAAGTGGAAGGAAAGGGTAGCAAAGAAGAAGGATCTCTCTCCACCCTCCGTTCCCTCCGAGAGAGAGAGAGAGAGAGAGTGAGAGAGAGTGAGTGAGGGGGGGGGAGTTAGTAAGCACCTAACAGGGTTATTAAACTTGCAGCGTCAGAGATGAAGGTTACAAGGTTATTACTGAGGGAAGAGGATTCCCAACACTGAGAGAGAACCAGGGAGAGCTACATGGAGTTACAAGGGCAAAGCAGTACCTCAAAAGGTTTTACAGTCATACCAAGGAAGCACTAAGCTACCAAGTACTTGTTGTTACACTACTAGCGAGAGAAAATTATAGCAATGATAAAAGTTCTCCCCACCCACCTCTACCACCTGCAGTGCGGTCACGGAAAAGAAAGTGCAGGGGAAAAGAAAAGCTGGGCCAGGAGTTTTGAAGAAAAGGAAGTAACATTCAACTTACCTCAAGATTTGGAATATATTTGTCTAACCAGATTCAAGGTATTGAAGATTAAATACGCGAAGACATTTCTTAATGAATCATGGTGGAAACTCACTGTGTTGGTATTTAAACTGAATATGTGATGGTAGTCGATGTTATCACATTTATGAAGAAGTTTGAAACCCTCACTTAACTGGCTGTGCAAACTTTTAGTCTTTAATGAAAAGAGGCTCAGTGATTGTTGTCTTTTCGGTATCCCATGTGCTTTATGGATGGCATCAGTTTAGTAGACTAATTATGCCTGGATTCTCTCAAGCCTCACACTATTCTTCGTAAAGTTTGTCAACAAAAACTAAGCAGCATATTCCAGATACGATACGGCCATATATGAAGCCTGTATAGGGAAAGGACTATATATCCCTATTTCTATACCTAAACTGGCCTTTCATGTAACCTAAAAGCCTCTATGGATTTTATCTACTTCAATGCACTGCTTGGAAAATTGAGGTTACTGATGAATAGTACACTTCTCTCCAAGTTAGTATTGCTGATTACACTTCCAAGCAAATAGCATTCTATTTTTAGATTTGCAGGACCAATGTGTATCAAGTTGCACCTGTCTTGGTTGAACTGCATTTGCATACGTTTTAACCACTTCCTATCTTAACCAAGTCCCTATGTAGTACTTTTGGTGACGATCATGCATTGGCTCAAGACTGAACCCTGGGGAACTCCAAATATATTTGTTGCCAAGCCAGTGGTTTCCCCATTATAAACTAAACTCTGGCGCCGTTCTGTCAGTCAATTCTTATTCCACACAGCTAGTTCACCTGAACTTCTAGTACAGGAGTTTTTTAACATCAAACTTCGTGGAGTTACTTTTTCGTGCACCTTTTGGAAGCTCAGATAATTAATTTTGATTGTTTATCTTCAGAGAGCAAAGAGCATACAGTGAATGAATGCAATCCATAACTGGTCAAGCGTGATTGTCGCAGCTTACAGCCATGTTCTGAAGCATAAAGCAGATATTTATATATTAGCTGATCTACAACCCTACCTACAATAATACCGCCCAATACTGTCCCTACCTCAGACGTAAGGATGATTTAACGGTAATGACATGGACAATGGCGATATCCCTTGTTTAAGAGAGAGAGAGAGAGAGAGAGAGAGAGAGAACCAAGTATGCCTCCCTCTTCTGGCTCTAAGCATCATACTCAATAATGGCTCGTAGTCGAAATACAGCCGCGGGGTAATTCTCTCTCTCTCTCTCTCTCTCTCTCTCTCTCTCTCTCTCTCTCTCTCTCTCTCTCTCTCTCTCTCTCTCTCTCTCTCTCTCTCTTATCAAAATAAATTGTCTCCATTACTATTGTAAGCATACCTATTCTACTCCAACCAAAAGTAACATAAACGTAACCAGAACATATTCTAATCTAACAGAATATGACGTAACGTTGCAAGCTATACATTATGGGAGGAACATCTTTACCTGTCTAGCTTTGTGTTTGAAATTAACATATTTTTGTTATATATGAATACCACATGACCACTTTGTCCAATTTATGATATGACGTATATGTATGTTTTATTTGAGGGTTTATATATAAGTGGGTTAGAAAACTGACAAATACCGCAGAATAAATGAACAAATTTAACAACACCTTATGAAATTCGTAGGAACGTTGAAAGCAGTAACAAGAAAGAGGGTGGTTAGTATGGAAGTGAAGAAGTCCTTGCATGACAGTGTGGTAATCCCGACACTAACTTACGAAAGCAAAGCATGGACGTTCGGGAAGAGACTCAGACCAAGAGTGAGAGGGGTGGAAATGAGTTACTTGAGAAGTGCGTGCGGAGTTACATGGCGGGATAGACAGACGAATGAGGAAGTAAGAAGGAGGTGTGGAGTGGAGGTAGATGTGCTGGAAAGGGTGAAAAGGAACAACTTGAGATGGTTCGGCCATATGGAACGTATGGAAAGCGAGAGAATGACTAAGAGGGTGTACGAGAGCGAGGTGTAAGGACAGAGAAGGAGAGGTGCACTGAAGGAGAGGTGGAAGGATGGAGTGAGGAAGTATATGGATGAAGGCAGTGCTGGTTGGGAGGAGGGGCGTCGACTGACTGGGGACAGAGGTGCATGGGGGCCGTTCGTTCGTGGCCACAACTTCGGGGATCACAGCGTCAGGCAATAGATAGATGAAATTCGAGAACAATTATTATTAAATCCAAATATCTATAAAGATTCTCACTCAAAAATTGTATAACAAATATATTTGAAAGTGGGGGAATTAGCCGACGATTATTTGACAAATAAAGTGGCTGTGGGAGTATTTAGCTCCCTAGACCTCTATCAAGCTTGGCTGAAGGCCAATACTACAGGCTTGATATCATTCGACACCTAAATGGCACGAAAGGTCTTAATATTTGACAAAGAAATGGGGTGAAAGGTCATAAAATCGCCAAACTAATGGGGCGAATGTCTTAAAAGCTCTAAACTAATGGGGCTAAACATAAAGGATAAGGGGGCCGAGAATAATAATAAAACCCCCATTTAACATAATTAATGTAAACACTGCGGGTCGTATTCTGAGTCACGACGCTACCCCTTCCCGACACAGGTTACGATCCACTGTATTGACGAGCGCAAGGGAATGGTTATAACAAGAAGGGGAGTCGTTCTGATTGGCCGGACGTGGAGCCCATACTCTGTTAACAATTATGGGTAAGACTAAGGTAAACTAAGGGTAAACCTGGTGTCCGTACCAGCCAATTACCCTTTACTAAATCCATTAGAAAAAAAAACATAAAAAGTATATCTGAAAATATAGCGATTGGTCCAGTTGTGTGTCTCCTTAGAATGTGACTCGATGTAAGGGGAGAACATCTGAGATAAAAAAAAATCAGGATATATAATTGACGAGATGAAACTATGCGGACATCGTTGTCAATGTGTTTCCTATCAATGTGATAATTGCAATATGCTTAAATGTGTAGAAAAATATACCTTTGCAAACAGGACAATTATTCATGTACCAGATTACTCCTAAGTGTGTTTATTTACAATAAAATAAAAGGCATAAATCCGACACGAACTAAAAAAATATATATATATAAATATAATAAAATTACGTCTATAATATAATAGTATGCATAACATTATATAGAAGCTCAATAATAATAAAATGTTCAGTAATATTCTCTGTTAGCTATATTTACAGGAAGATTTGTGACCTACAGTATGTATAGCTGATATATTGGTGCTCAATTCATACAAAAATCCTACAGCTATTCTCCTTTCAATATAGTATTTAATAACTATTACTTAATTGTGTTATTTATCTTATTTCAGTAATCAAGGTAGAGCCAACACAGTCATTCATCCCTTTCTGGGAATCGAACCCTAGATCCCAGAAATAGCAGAGCGAAGGTTTACAAAGGTACAACAGACCCTTCTTCTGGTATTTCTAGGCTCAGCTCCCAGACAGACATATATATATGATATTAGTTGATATATGATAAAGTTATTTCTAAGACAAAGTCCTTTTATATGAATAATGTAATCTGGTGGTAAGTGAAAAAACACATTTGTCAGTCATTTGATTTTGTTTATGGAAAATAGATTGGTTATTTATATAATTTGCGTCTATATGAAATCGGATGTTAGCCAAAATCAAATTTGCCCTTAAAACCTTGTTACGCATTATTATATTGTTCTAACACAAGATGATAATGTACAACTTAAAGACTTCTCGGAATCATAATGGACATAAATCTTCCATTAATCCTCGTATCGGATATATCATTTCATATGTGAATGCAGTCTTCATAAGTTAAGAGAAATAGCATCTCGTATTACTGAAAAGGTTGAATTTGACATCATTAGACGTAGGTATATAACCACCTAATATAACTAGAAACCACAAGTAAGTTATTGCTCTCTCTGAATATGATGTAGACCCTTATTGGTTAACAAACACAAGGATAATACTCAATACAGTATTTTCATCTTTCATCCCAACTACTTGACTCCCAACCAATAAACTCCCCATCGCTATCGCCATATGTAAAAATGTCATCACGTACCAAAAGCCCGACTCGACGCCCCTCGCCCGGTTTTATCGTCTGAAAGGCATCGGATTCCAATAACGACCTTAGCCAAGCATTCCAGAGAGGCCAAATTTACGTGCCTCCTCTTCTTTACGTGTGTGTATATAAGGAAGGGCTTTTACGGAAATATGAGGGGAGTGTGGGGCCGTATTTCTAGCACCATATTGGGATATTCGCACCATCTGTTGAGGAAGTGGGGGTGAAGCATGGGCAGTATATTTTATACTTCAATTCCGGAATATAGACTATCCAGTACTATGTAACTTTAACTTGGTCCCGAGGTATTTCATGTAAACCAAAAAATATGATATTGGCAGACGCATCTATTCATACAAATATTTTGAGCATTGTCTTGATTTGGTACAGTTTTCAATGTATTCTTGAGTTTGAGAAATATTACTACACTATCAAACTGGACTCAACAAGAGTAAATGAGATCTTGGTGATATTAAGGTGCAGAAATGTAACCATAAATGTATCACAGATTAAATTCGAATAATTTGATTTACTTTCCTCTTGACATACCGAGTTAGCGATCATGTGAATACTAGTCCATTGCCCAAGCTATTTGGTTGTGCACACTCTATTAATAAAACCACCGATATTTCCTTCGTTGTCATATATTTCCTTCGTTGTCATATATTTCCTTCGTTGTCATATATGGGAGTATAATGATATTAGGAACTAGGGGTTGTAATTCATATATGGGAGTATAATGATATTAGGAACTAGGGGTTGTAATTCATATATGGGAGTATAATGATATTAGGAACTAGGGGTTGTAATTCATATATGGGAGTATAATGATATTAGGAACTAGGGGTTGTAATTCAGGGGGGATATGCCGGTTTTTCTGGCCCCCATTTTCCCTCGTGTTTAGCCCCATTTGTTTTTTTAGATTTTAAAACGTTCGTCCCATTAGTTTGGCGATTTTATGACTTTCCGCCCCATTTTTTTGTCAAAAATAAGACCTTTCGTGCCATATAGGCGTTGATATTTTCCTGGCGAGCGACAACGAGCCTGTAATTTTAATAGTAACCGGCCTTCGGCCGGGTAATTTTTCTACCGAGAATTTTACTAATTTATCTTGAAGGGGGGTCTAGCGGGTGTTTATTACAGCTTGATGAAGGTCTAGGGAGGAAACTAAAACAATATTAAACAGATAAAACAATCAGAAAATAAATACGCCCATCTCCCATTAAGTAATACGCCCATCTCCCATTAAGTAATACGCCATCTCCCATTAAGTAATACGCCCATCTCCCATTAAGTAATACGCCCATCTCCCATTAAGTAATACGCCCATCTCCCATTAAGTAATACGCCCATCTCCCATTAAGTAATAAATACGCCCATCTCCCATTAATACGCCCATCTCCCATTAATAAATACGCCCATCTCCCATTAATAAATACGCCCATCTCCCATTAAGTAATACGCCATCTCCCATTAAGTAATACGCCCATCTCCCATTAAGTAATACGCCCATCTCCCATTTAAGCAATACGCCCATCTCCCATTAAGTAATACGCCCATCTCCCATTAAGCAATACGCCCATCTCCCATTAAGTAATACGCCCATCTCCCATTAAGCAATACGCCCATCTCCCATTAAGTAATACGCCCATCTCCCATTAAGCAATACGCCCATCTCCCATTAAGTAATACGCCCATCTCCCATTAAGTAATACGCCCATCTCCCATTAAGTAATACGCCCATCTCCCATTAAGTAATACGCCCATCTCCCATTAAGCAATACGCCCATCTCCCATTAAGTAATACGCCCATCTCCCATTAAGCAATACGCCCATCTCCCATTAAGTAATACGCCCATCTCCCATTAAGCAATACGCCCATCTCCCATTAAGTAATACGCCCATCTCCCATTAATACGCCCATCTCCCATTAAGTAATAAATACGCCCATCTCCCATTAAGTAATACGCCCATCTCCCATTAAGCAATACGCCCATCTCCCATTAAGTAATACGCCCATCTCCCATTAAGTAATACGCCCATCTCCCATTAAGCAATACGCCCCATCTCCCATTAAGTAATACGCCCATCTCCCATTAAGCAATACGCCATCTCCCATTAAGTAATACGCCCATCTCCCATTAAGTAATACGCCCATCTCCCATTAAGTAATACGCCCATCTCCCATTAAGCAATACGCCCATCTCCCATTAAGTAATACGCCCATCTCCCATTAAGTAATTTTACGAATGTTCATTAGGTATAATTATGTTCTATTCAGTATATGTGAGTGTTCATTTACTTGCGATTCTCTCTCCATCATGACCTTTTCCAGCATCGTACTTTCAACGTATTTACTACAGTCTATTCGCTGTAAGTAGGCGAGACCTCTATCCTCTAACTCAAAAGGGGCTAGAGCAAATTGGTTGTAAATTTCCACATCTATTCGTTGACTGACTCTTCCCAAATGGTAGAAATGTTAGCTCAATTACTCTAGTCGTTTTTGAGTTACAGAGGTTACAGGTCATGATTGTTTGCCTACTTACAGCGAATAGACTATAGTGTTTTTTATTTCCAATATGAATATTGTGTAGCCAGGGAGGGGTATGTCGAATATGTTGGGTTTGTTATTATGAGGAAAATCTGTATACGGTATCTGAAACTGTGTGTGTGTGTGTGTGTGTGTGTTTATGTGTGTGTGTGTGTGTTTCGTCTTGCTATGACCTTTTATTCTTGTTGTATACTTTCCATTAATTGTAGTCATATTTTTTCTATATTATAAACTATTATTATATATATGCCTTTGTTTTATACTTTATTTATAGCTTCCAACTATTTTATTATATTTTACTACATTCTTTACCTCTTATGTAATCCTGTTTCATGTCTTTTGTTTGTTTTTTCTTTCTTAATACCTTCCCTTTTGTAATGGCAATCAAGCCTCCAAACATATTATATATCACTGTTTTCCCTCTTTAAGGGGAGATGGGTCGTTTTTCTGGTCCCCCTTCTTCCTCATGCTTAGCCCCATTAGTTTTCAGATTTTAAGATGTTTGCCCCATTAGTTTGTCGATTTTAAGACCTTTCACTCCATTTCTCCCTCTCCCTACCCCCCTCTCTCTCTCTCACACACACACTCACTCTCACTCTCTTTCTTGATACCTAGCCTTTTGTTATGCATCAGGACAATTTTAACTCTTTACTGCTACTTAGATGTCATATGGTATCACCAAATAAATCGCTATATAATATTATAATTGTATGTTTAATATAATAATTTTATATATAATTTTCCTTAAACACACCATTAACAGTAGGCAGGAACAGAACACGGTTTGAGATCTGTGTGGGGTTAGAACGGTAACGTGTTGAGGGGGCCCACCTCGCTTTTTTCTCTTTCTCTCCCTCTCTCTTTGGCTTGTAACCATTCGGCCCCATTCAGCCTACTGTGTTAAGACGTTTACCCCCATCCAGGTGTCAATATTTTCCTGGCGAGCCAGCATATATATATATTTTGTTTGCGATAGCAAGCTAAATTTGTACATTTTTCGATAGAAAAATGTCTTCGGCGAAGCCGGATTTCTCCATACAATGCTAGCTCGTTATCGCTCGCCAGGAAGAAATCGACCCTGGATGGGGATGAACGTCTCAAAACAGTTGGTTGAAAGAGGCCGAATGGATACAAGCCAGGAAAAGAGAGAAAAGGAGAGAAAGATAAAAAAAGCGAGTGACCCCCCCTTAATATGACTTATGCCATATGCAAATGAGAATATTAGATGCTTAGTATATCATTTCATTCCAGGTATTTCAAGAGTTATCCAATTACCACAAACACAAACAAATAAGTAAAACATGGACAATCTTATTCCAACAAGACAAACATGGTGGTTCTTCTGAAAGGCTAAGACAAAAGTGAATGTACGGTGGAGCTAATCAGTCATGTCTCAGCACCAAGTATATTTCGATCAATAATTGGTATCAGCACTATCCAAACTTGACCTATTTATTTTAAGTGAGATATACAAACATGCTCCGACACTTACCCACCCTATTCAACATTTGACAGACATTAATACAGCACATAGCGAGCCAAACGTAATGACAGCTGAACCATGACTTATTGGCACCAATATACGCCAATCAAGCCTCCAAACATATTATATCTCAATGTACGCCAATCAAGCCTCCAAACATATTATATCTCAATGTACGCCAATCAAGCCTCCAAACATATTATATCTCAATGTACGCCAATCAAGCCTCCAAACATATTATATCTCAATGTACGCCAATCAAGCCTCCAAACATATTATATCTCAATGTTTGTTCCTCCTTAAGGGGAGATGGGTCATTTTTCTGGTCCTCCTTCTTCCTCATGCTTAGCCCCATTAGTTTTCAGATTTTAAGATGTTTGCCCCATTAGTTTGTCGATTTTAAGACCTTTCGCTCCATTTCTCCCTCTCCCTCCCCCCTCTCACTCACTCTCACTCTCTCTCTCTCTCTCTGCTTGCCCCATTAGTTTGTAGATTTTAAGACCTTTCGCTCCATTTCTCCCACTCCCCCCCCCATGAAATTTCATTTTTTATAGTTATTATTTAACAGATTGTGACAGTATATTATTGAAATTATTGATATAATAGCTGCTATAACAAAAAGTGCTCAAATTCCTTTCTCTGCCTGATTACCCCCCCCCCCACCTCTCTCTCTCTCTCACTCTCACTTTCTCTCTCTCTGTAACAAACTTGGCGAGTATTCTAATTAAAACTTAGTGAAGGTAAAACTTGATGGGTGGTTGGCAGTGTGAGACTTGGAAACCATAAAGAATATACAGTATATTATAGGATAAAGGCATAAAGCAAGTGTACAACATATAAAGATTACCTAAGAGAGAGAGATATTATGATTTGCTTACGCGATACACGAGTAACTAAAAGTTAGTGCGTCAGTTTACATTCTTTACCGAAATTAAAGACCAAAAACGCTAGTAATCTACCGAAGAGGCAGGAAAATAAGAAGATTCCCACTAAATAATGATAATGCCATAATTCGCCACCGCATCATCCAGCAATTCATCCACTTTCCTCCACTCTATGTGTGTAGGAATTTCCTCATATATACATTATATTAAATATGATACTTATGTCTTGGTTAAACATTTCACATACTTTCATTTTATCGCATAGTTAATCCGAAACATATGAATCCTACTTGTCGATCTACAAGACAAGGTTCGTATCACTCTCCCTTCCTCGCTCTGGTATGGACAACTCTGCTAGGCCTGGGAGGCTGATGGGATACAGCCTAAGTTTTTTCCCCGGGTCGAGTTACCCTCTCACTGCATGTAGCAAGTGAGGGTCGTCGCTCCGTTCACCTCTAAAGGGTCAGTGACAGGTTGCACTGCTAGGCCTCGAATGTTGATGTAACCTGGCATATGTCGCTCCCCTGGTCGAGTTACGTCCATACCAACTAGGTTTATCACCCTAAACTACTTGGTGCGAGTAGGAACAATGCCAGGCAGCCCTCAGAGGCCGACGGGCTCACTCTATTCGCGCCTGGCATTCCTGTAAAGCCTCTCGGAGGCTGACGGTACCAGGTCAAGTTAATTACTCCCCCGATTAATGTTAACTCTCCATACAACCAGGGTCCCCCACGCTAGGCTATTTGGCGTGTGATCCCACTAAACACAAATAAACAAACAGTGTACGACCGTTAGATTAATTAGTATAATATATACTGTATAATATATACTGTATATGTTAATTAGTATAATATATACTGTATATGTAATTAGTATAATATATACTGTATATGTTTCTAATGTGTAGAGTCATTTGCTAGACAGCTTTATAACCTAATTTTAAGTTGCAGTCCTGTGAACTTGCCATGTATTTAAACTGTCATTTAATTTATCTCTTTACTTGTTTGTGTCACTTAGCGTGCAGTAAATCTCGTTGCCGGGGAGAAATTAACACAATACACTTGACGTTTATTGTGGAGTTAACCGAAGTTGCCCAAACCCAGACCAATAATATACAGGATATATCTTAACGCTTGAAATCACCAAGTTCGTTAATATTTGTCCCACATTATTGATAATCTATTTTATGGCATGTTTTGTTTCCTTTCTGGCAGGCGAATACTTTAGAATGAATCCATTTGTTTTCTTATGTTGAGCTCTTCAGCATACGAGTGAATAATAGGTCATTGCATAATAGTAGGAAGGACGGATACATGTTTAGATATATCTATCTTTTGCCAGATGGATAACTTCCTGAGAGGGTGGTCACGAATGAATCGCCTTCATGCTCCTCTATCATCCTTCATCTCACACAACACCACTTTCACTGATATACCTGTCGACTCCATCCTTCCATCTCATTCTCGGTCTGTCTCTCCCTCTCTGCCCTTCCACTTCACTCTTATATATTCTTATAGTCATTCCGTCATTTTCCATACTTTCCACATGACCGAACCACCTTAAAATGTTCCCCTTCACACTGTCCAAACATCTACATCCACACCACATCGTTCTTGTACTTTATCATGTGTCTGGTTATCCCTCCGTGTAACTCACCATGCACTTCTCAAATAACTCAGTTCCACCCCTCTCACTGTTCATGTATATCTCTCCAAAAACGTCCATGCTACACTTCTGTACGTCAATACTGGGATCACCACACTACCATGCAATCACTTTTGTACTTCCATGCTCACCATCCTATTCTTTGTCACTGCTTTCAACGTAACTACAACCCTCCTCCTCTATTACAACCTCTTTAGCACTTCATCCTCCAAACTCCTATCTTTACTCATCACAGTGCTATGATACGATACTACTGAGTTTGTATTAATATACGCTATATATATATACAGAAACTAGATTTATTTAGCATCGCAAATTGACCTACTGCTTTAGTAATTATACACACAAACATACAACCAGTCATTTGTTTACTTGACCAGTTTATATACTATTGGAATTATGAAATGTCCTTACTAAATCTCAGCTAGAAGCATCTGTAGAAGAATAATCAATATCTAATGCAATTAAAATAGTATAGTAAGCGATACCCGAATTTGTTATATAAAAGTTAACCTGAAAAGAGATGTCCCAAAATAAAACTTTCAGTTGTTGTTTTTGTTGTTGTTCCCCAAGCTGCCTGGCCGAACAGCCCCAAGGCCCGGAGCAAGGCAAAGGCCATAACCGAGCGCCCCCACAGAACCCTCCCTGCCGACCACAATAAAGCCTGGGTGACCGAAGCCACTCCATGGCGAGGAGCGGAGGAGGGTGCAGAAACGCCCGGGAAACCAAAGCCCCACCCAGGGCCCTGTGCCCCTCAGCAATTATGAAGAGAAAGTTGAGGGGCAAAGGAAAAATGTGACGCTTTGGCTTCCAATCAATAAGGAATAAGGAATAAGAATTCCTCTCATGACTTCTAGTCAAGCTCAGACATGTATAAAATATCCTGGAGTTAAGGTGTGGAACGGATTACCTCAAAATTTAAGAAATATACAGGAAATATCTCGGTTTAAGAGACAATTAAAAAAAAATCTATTAACACGATATCAACAGTGACTACTAAAATAAGTATATCACCAATTATACTACCAATAATTACAACATCCCTATCACCTAGATCGACAAATGTATAACCTTTAATAATATTTACGCTGGCTGTGTGTGTATATATGTAGAGTCACGTAAAGGGTTGAATGAGCTTGAATACTATTTTGTAATAAACTTGCTTCTATTTTTGTCTGTAAAGGTGTATATAATGTATGTGTAGTTGGCATTTGTATGCATTTTTTTTTTTTTTTTTTTATAGAAATGGATATATTATAGTCTACAGTAAATTATTTACCATGTTCTCATATATAGGTCTAAATGAATGGTGTAAGTGTGTATTCCATGCACAACAAAGTTTATGTCCTTTACTAATTAGGCATATACTGTTAGGGAAGCGTATGTGTCTTTGTGTCGAATTGTGGGTATAATTGCGAGTATGGCCTTTGAACATCAAGTCAATAGTTGTACAATGTATGTTATATATTCAATTTTTGTAAATGGTATTACATGGGTAATTGTGATAATGAACAATCAGCTGTGAGCTCTGGGAAGTGAGTGTGACCTCAGGGTTAATCACCATTAATTTAATTTGTTTTATGTTATTATATTTTGCCTACATACATCCCTTTTCGAATTTAGAAAAAATCTTTACAACACGTAGTTCCCGGGGCACATAGCTGTGACTAAGTGTATTATATACAATTGCATTTTGATAGATCGAGTTATAGCCAGGTGCCTTTAAGAGAGACATCTCTCAAAAGGCTCAGCCTTATTTTGTTTGTAGTATTATTATATATTTTTGTTTTTTAACAAATCATCTGTAAGCAAAATTGTATTGTATACTAAAGGCTAAATAAAAAGATTTCAATTCAATTCAATTCAATTCAATCTTGGTAGATTGGGAGGTCAATCCACGGAAGAGACGCAGTCACTTGAGATCTAGAAAATATATAAGTAAAAGGAACGGTCAGAGTAAGCTATGGATATGGCAGAGATCGCTCAGTTCTCACTCGGATAGACCAGCCCATCACTACATGACTCGAACCCAATCCTCTCAGCATCAGGTAGGAAAGGCCCTAGAAAGCCGCCTTTGGCGGGGGGGGGGGGGGGGGGGGGGGGGATAGCTCCCCTATTTCAATCCCTTTCGGGGTTGGGCAACTTTCAGTTGCTTAGGCTTGTGTTTATTATTTAATATATACGTAGAAGAAGAATGTAATTAATTAAATGATGTGGTCATTTCCAATCAACCCCTTCAATTAGAAGAAGATTTTGTTTATCTCGAATAAATCCTGCTGTCAGAAGATTTTACTCGCCTTACCAAAGAAAGACCTCTGGTTAAAGCCTCACAAGACATAACCATCTTAAGTTAATAAAAACTTCAGGAAGTATAAAAAGAAACATTGACGTCATTAGGCGAGCCCATCTCGCTTGTTTTCTCTCCATCTCTCTTTGGCTTGTATCCATTTGACCCCATTTAGTCTACTATTTTAAGACGTTTACCCCCATCCAGGTGTCAATATTTTCCTGGCGACCGATAGCGAGCCAGCATATATATATATTTTGTTTTTGACAGCAAAAAACATTTTTCGATAGAAAAATTTCTCCGGCGAAGCCGGATATCTCCATACAATGCTGGCTTGCTATCGCTCGCCAGGAAGAAATCGACACCTGCATGGGGATAAACGTCTTAAAACAGTTGGTTGAATGGGGCCGAATGAATACAAGCCAGAAAAAGAGAGAAAAGGAGAGAAAGATAACAAAATCAGGTGACCCCCATTAAATAAAAGGGGTTAACAGTAAACAACTTACTATGGTTCGTGTTTAGTCACATATTTTTGCAATATATATATGACGTGTTCAGCTTCAGATTAGGCTATATAGATGATAATGTAATGCGACTCACAACACATACGGCAGAGATAAAAAATTTCATATTTTGCGATATGCGATTCTTTTCAATTTATATCATTATGTTTATTTAATATTTACTTATCACTGGCGCTAATACAAGTTGCATATATATATTTTATGTTCAGCTCCCCTATTTGTTTTTATCATGGAATGTATTGCTAATCACACACTATTACTCCCCATTCGTGGAGAATTATATACAATTGCTTCCAATCTTTCAAATGTGTTGACTTTCTTGATTAAAGTGACCATTGTTAGAGGAACGTTATTATCTCCTTCATTCACTCTGCCTGAGCAATTAGTTCAGGCTATATTGCCAGTTATCGTATTAGTAGAGAATGCAATAGCTCTCTCTCTCTCTCTCTCTATATATATATATATATATATATATATATATCTAACTAACTATATCTCCTTAAAACTTGTATAAAGGATACTAGTAGATAAGATAGTGGACTACCTGGAAGTCCACAACTTAATTACAGATTCCTAATATGTTTTTATGTGACACCGATCATGTCTTGCCAATCTTTTGGAATTTTCCATGAACATATGAGTGAGTATGACAAAATTAGAGCCATAGACATCCTATTAATATTAGAGCCATAGACATCCTATTAAGCAACTAACTTTTGACAAATTGCCACATCGTATAGCTAATGTCAAAAGTGAGTGCATTAGGTTTCAGTACAGAGGTCACAGTATGGATAGAAAGTTGGCGAACAGATAGACAGCAACGAATGGGAATTGATGGTCTTTCTTCTGAGTGGAATCCAGTCATATCTTGAGTTTCACAGAGATCTGTCCTTGGCTCACTCCTGTTTATCATATCTGTCAATGAAATCGATATTGGTCTGTTGAGTGTGATCAAGTTTGCAGATGGCATTAAGGTTGGAGTGAATGTGCAGGATGGATCTTAACAGACTGGGTGAACTATCAGAAACATGACAGATGCCAATAAACTTGGAGAAGTGCAAAGTGATGCATATTGGCCAAGCAAACCCCAAATCAGTCTATTCGCTATTGGGAATGCCCCTGGAAGTGACTGACATTGACAAGGATTTGCGTGTTCTCATAAGCAGTGACCTAAAGTTTTCGAAGCAATGCATTGAAGAAGTGAAGAAAGCTCAGGAATTATTGGGGTGTATTAAGAGGCAATTTAAGTGTAGAAATAAGGAAATAGTCTTCACACGATCTGATACGACCTCTCCTGGAGAATGCTGTTCAATTCTCGTCTATAACACATAGCAAAGTTATAGACTCTATAGAGCGACTGGAAAGAGTACAAGCTAAGGCTACAAAGCTTCTTTCAGCGATTAGAAAACATAGCTATGAGGACTGGTTGAACACTCTTGATCGCTTTTCGTTGGAAACACGCAGACTACTAGATCAGGAGTTGAAGTAACTAAAATAATAGCTTTGAAAATGTGAATTACAACAAAATGTTTACTATCATTATGATTAGAACACGCAACTAGAAGTCAGAATTGATAAGGTTCAGCGCAAATATTTGTGGAAACATTTTTCTCATATAAGATCTAGTTTACAGTTCTCAGTAGAGCATTTCAAGTAGAGAGTAGATGGCATTTTGCACAATCTGTAATGTAGTACACAATCTCTCTTTCCACACGAGTATCTCCCTTTGTATCTTTGAGATACAGACTATTCCTTGAAACTCGTAACTCTCTTTCTCTCCTACATCTCTCCCTCTCTCTTGCTTCTAACTCTCGCTCTCTCTCCCTCCTCGACGAAAAAGATTTTGCATCCCAGGAGCTGGACTGGACGACATTGTGGAAGCCTTCGAAGATACCACAAAGTCTGCAAATGAAAATACCCTTTTTGTCATCCATGCTGGTTCAAATGACGTCATGCGCACCAGATCCGAAGAGTTGATGGAGAAATATCGCAAGATGATCCAGCACTACAAAAACAAGTCAAGGAATATCATCATCTCAGGCATTCTCCCCAAGATCGACGCACCTGACAAATTCTACGACAAGGCCTTCAGCACAAATAGCCGACTAAAATATTTGTGTCTGAGGGAAGAAGTTGAATTCATCAACCTCTGGGACAACTTCTACAACCAGCCTACTCTGTTCCGCAAGGATGGCACTCATCTAAACCCTGTGGGTTCAGCACGCATGGGTCGTCTCCTACACGAAGCAGTCCGCAGCCATGGATCAAAAAACGCCATCCGAGAAGAAGCAGCAGTGACATAAATCATCCAACGCCAAGCAAAAAACAGAAGCAACCGAGGACCACCAGCGATAAGGACCGAAGACAGCGAGGGCTGAGGACAGCCATGAACATAAATGTAGATCCGACAAGAACCAAAAATATTATTAAAGAGCGTTCCGGGAGTTCTAAAATAACAAATTTAAAGGTTTTCTATGCAAACGCTCGTAGCATACGCAATAAATTTTCAGATTTAGAGGAGCTAGTGTTTACAGAAAATTATGATGTGATTGGCATAACAGAATCTTGGCTCAATACAGAAGATAGAGACTTTTTAGCAGAGTATTCACTTCCCGGTTATGTAATGTTTGAGAAAAGCCGAATAAATCGAAATGGAGGTGGCGTTTTACTTTATATCAAAGAAAGTCTTAACCCTACCCTCGTGTCAAAACCTCAAATTGTGAACGTCGACACATCTTTTGTGCTAATAAAGAATTATAAAGGTACAAAAATAATACTTGCATTAATATACAGACCTCCAGCTCAATCAGTGCAAACTGACCGAGAAATTTACGAACAAATTACAGATGTAAGTAACTCACAAGATACCGTAATTTTTGGCAACTTTAATTTACCTGTGACCAAGTGGGGCGATACGCTTACTTCACACTCCGGACATGACTTGTATACGAGCTTGCAAGAGAGTTCGCTTTATTAATTTGTTCGAAGGCTGACCCGTGGTAATAACGTTCTTGACATTGTACTTGCAACAAAAGAAGAATTGATAGAGAATTTGAATGTTGGTGATGAATTCAGTAACAGCGACCATCGTACGATACCTTTCACTTTAAAGTTTACTAGTAACGAACCAAATAGTAGCATCGAAAAAGTCCCTAATTTCAAGAAAGCAAACTTCCATAAACTTAGAGCTATGTTTAAAGAAACTGACTGGAGCTTTTTAATTAACAATAACGACATACATACATCTTGGAAGTTATTCGAAACCACTTACCTAAAAGCAGTGTAAGACTGCATACCATCGAAAATACGGCGTGCAGGCCATAATAATAAGCCCAAATGGTGGAATAAAGATATTTCAAACTGCCTGCTTGCTAAAAAATGTGCTAATGATAGATTAAAATCCTCACAAAATGACGAAGAACGGGTGAAATTTGTAGCGCTACGACGCAAAGCCAAAAAGTTAATTAAGCAAAGTAAAAAGACCCTAGAGTTACATATTGCGAATCAAAGTAAAACAAACCCGAAAGAATTCTATAGTTATATCAGAAAGAAAAAAGTAGTTACTTCAACTGTTGGACCGTTAGTCGATGAAAATGGAGAATACACCAAAGACGAAGTACAAATGAGTAATGCCCTCAATACCTTCTTTGCATCAGTTTTTACAACAGAAGACCTCAGTGATATCCCTACACCATCGCCGATTCAGATTGATAATTCAGATGTTCTAAGCAATATCACCGTTACAGAGAGAGAAGTATTGAATTGTTTAGATAAACTCAAGGTAAATAAAATGCCTGGACCTGATACAATCTCGCCTAGAGTTCTAAAGGAAGCTAAGGATGAGCTCTCCAAACCACTGACATTACTATTCAATAAATCCTTGCAGTCTGGAACTATGCCTGATCAGTGGAAGCTAGCCAACGTAACACCGATATTCAAAAAAGGCAGCAAATCCCTACCCAGTAACTATCGTCCAATTAGCTTAACCTCAGTTGTATGTAAAATGCTAGAAACGGTCAACGAGACAGACTCGTAAATCACTTAGAGAAAAATAACATATTTAAAGATACTCAACACGGCTTTCGTAAAAAACGTTCCTGTTTAACAAACCTCTTAGACTTCTTCCACGATATCCTCAACCTCTACGATGAGAGTAAAGCTGTAGATATTATATACCTTGATTTTCAAAAGGCCTTTGACAAAGTTCCCCACAAACGTTTACTGCTAAAACTAAAAGCGCATGGAATACAAGACGGTGTGTTGAAATGGATAGAAAATTGGCTCAGCAACAGAAAGCAAAGAGTAGTCATAAACGGTAAGGCATCTAAATGGACCAATGTCAGTAGCGGGGTACCCCAGGGATCGGTACTCGGACCAATTCTTTTTCTAATTTACATCAACGACATAGATGAGGGTCTCACCTGTACAATCTCAAAATTTTCTGACGATACAAAAATTGCAAACAGCGTACTCTCAAAAGAACAAGTTGACGATATGCAACACAATCTAGATAAATTGTCATGTTTGGCCCAAATTTGGCAAATGAGTTTCAATGCGGATAAATGTAAAGTACTACATATCGGATACCTAAATGAGAAAGCAAACTATTCGATGAATGGCACTCAGCTTAAGAATGTAAACAGAGAAACCGATCTGGGAGTAACAATATGAGTAACCTAAAACCGAGTCAACAATGTTCAGAAGTTGTTAAGAAGGCAAACAAAATAATTGACTTTATAGGCAGGTCATTTGAGCATAAATCCAAAGAAGTTATCCTAACCTTTTACAATTCCTTAGTCCGCCCTCTTCTGGAATACTGCGTTCAATCCTGGTGCCCTTATTACCAAAAAGAAATAAACAAGCTAGAACGAGTTCAACGTAGAGTTACCAAAATGATACCTAGCCTAAAGAACAAACCATACGAAGAGCGTCTTAGAGAATTAAATATATTTCCTTTAACCCAGCGCAGATTAAGAGGTGACTTAATTCATGTGTTCAAAATCATCAAAGGCATCGACAATATGAACTGTAGTAAGTACTTCACTATCGACCAATCTAATTACACGCGGGGAAACGGTTGCAAAATTATTGGTAAATCTTTTAACTCCACGAATCTAAGAATTTCTTCTTCAATCGAGTTTTCAACTTGTGGAATGGGCTTCCCCGAAACGTTATAGACTGCATCACCGTTGATTCATTTAAACTCCGCCTAGACAAATATCTCGCATCAAACCCGCGACTGACTGCGTTTGTAAATGAATAACTTTATTTTATCCCCCCATCAGTTACTAACCCATCTGTCCTCTACTAACTTCCTAATCCTGCCACGGACATTAGTTCCAGGGCAGTAATTCCCTTTCCAATGTTCCCTTACCCACTCTAAACCACTGTTTGGACACTTGATCCTCAGTGTTTTGGAGGACAAGCAACCTAGAAGGGTCACTAGATCTGTTGTTGCTTGATTTCCTTTGTACTCCTTTGTACTCCTGTTTCTCTCTCCTTTCGGTTTAGCTCTCTCTCACTCCTGCTTAACTCTCCCTCTCTCCTGCTTCTCTCTCTCACTCTCACCCTCCCACACTCTCTCTCTCCTGATTCCCTCTTCCCTCCTACTTTCTCTTTTGTTTGTTCTCTCTGATAGAGAGAGAGAGAGAGATTGCTTCATCATCTTGCTACTGTATTGATTCCACCAGTCCACCCAGTACCCCAGTGACCTAGCTACCTACCTACCTACCTCTCTCTCTCTCTCTCTCTCTCTCCATTTTTCAACCAAGATAAGAGACAAACATGCACGCGAGATAGATAGAGAGAGAGAGAGGTCACTGGGGTACTGGGTGGACCGTGTTGGATCAATACAGTAGCAGGAAGGGAAGATTTACACTTGAGGGATTTTTTTTTCCTTGACCCTTTCTCCTTCCTGTTTAGCCCCATTGCTTTTGAGATTTTAAGACGTTTACTCCATTAGTTTGGCGATTTTAAGAGCTTTCGCCCCATTTCTGAGAATGTTAAGACCTCTCGTGCCATTTAGGTGTCGATTTTTTCCTGGCGAGCGATAGCGAGCCTGTAATTAAAGAGGAAGCGACTATCGGCCGGGACATTTTTCTCCCGAAAAATTTACAAATTTATCTAGAAAGGGGGTAAGTCCAGTGGGTGTAATTTTAAGCTTTATGGAAGTCTAGGGAACAAACTAAAAACTTCCCCTTAACCCTCTCCGACATATGACGCGATTTTGAGCCTATTGGGGATACTTTAAAGCCTTTGTTACCATCAGGGGTATTTAGAAACCTTTGGTTTAGTTACTTCAACCTCTGCAGTTGTCTTTGAGTTTGCTGTGGGCAGAAAACTAATTTTGGAGAGGTAATTATAAGAGTGAGAGAACTCTATTTCTTATTGCTAATCTGGCAACCTCTGCGTCATATGTGCGTGAAATGGTTAAGATGCACAGGGTGAGGATGGAAGTGGACGGGGGTATGGTCTGGTTCAAAAATCATCATCAATTTCTATAGCTCCAGATGGACTATATTGCTACGATGATATTGATTGTATAGGCATGATCAAAAGTTGTGTAGGACCTCCAATGTTCAACTGTTATCATCCTTCTAAACATAAAAGAAAAAATATATCCTTAGCAGAAAAAAAACAAGTTGATATACAAAGCGCGTTTAACCCCTTCTGACGTCTTGTTAATTATATTCTGGCAAACATTAGATGACTTTATTCAGCCTAGGCAGGACGTATACCCATGACAAGGCTAAAGACTATCTCGATTAATCCTTTTACCTACCACATATCCTCAAAGGGGGCCGCTTTTCTGGACCACTTTCTCCCTCATGCTTAGCCCTATTAGTTTTCAGATGTTAAGATGTTTTCCCCATTAGTTAGTCGATTTTAAGACCTTTCGCCCCATTTCGTCGTCAATATTTAGACCTTTCGTGCTATTTAGGTGTCGAATTTTTCCCTGGCGAACGATAGTGAGCCTGCAATGTTGAAAGAACCGGCGTTCGGCCGGGGCATTTGTCTACCGAAAAATTTACAAATTAATCTAGAAGGGGGATCTAATGAATGTTTTTTTTATAATTTGATGGAGGTCTAGGAAGGAAACTAGAAAAATAATGAATACCTGTAAAACTCGCCCAAAAACCGGCCCATCTCCCCTAAAGCTTCATAAAAACGTCTAAATGTAAGTGGAATCAAATAGAAATGTAAGTGGAATCAAATAGAAAAGACCTTGTCGGTACTGAACGGGTTAATGTCGGTACTGAACGGGTTAATGTGGCTCAGGAGGGTTTTTGTTACTCAATGCTAATGAGATCGGGGCTTTCTTGTGGAAACGATCGATATAGCCTTTTATTTTTCCAAGGGAAGAAGGTGGGACTCTACTTCTGTCCGCTGGTGTACAGTCGTGATCACTAAATGCTATTCACCCATTAGCATCAGTTCCTAACCCAAGTGCTTTATTATATCCCAGATTCTTCAGAGCTTGACTTTAAGGGGGTAGTGCTTGTTTAAGGGGGTAGTGCTTGTTTAAGGGGGTAGTGCTTGTTTAAGGGGGTAGTGCTTGTTTAAGGGGGTAGTGCTTGTTTAAGGGGGTAGTGCTTGTTTAAGGGGGTAGTGCTTGTTTAAGGGGGTAGTGCTTGTTTAAGGGGGTAGTGCTTGTTTAAGGGGGTAGTGCTTGTTTAAGGGGGTAGTGCTTGTTTAAGGGGGTAGTGCTTGTTTAAGGGGGTAGTGCTTGTTTAAGGGGGTAGTGCTTGTTTAAGGGGGTAGTGCTTGTTTAAGGGGGTAGTGCTTGTTTTTAGGTCTATATTATATACTCATTCACCTCCAAGCTTAAAAAAAACACCCCCTAGACCCCTTTCAAGATATATTTGTACATTTTTCGGCAGAAAAATTTCCCGGCCAAAGGCCGATTTCTCCTAAAGTTACAGGCTGGCTATCGCTCGCCAGGAAAAAAACAGACACCCAAATGGCCAGAAAGGTCTTAATATTGACAAATAAATTGGGCGAAAGCTCTCAAAAGCGCCAAACTAATGGAAAGAATGTCTTAACATTTAAAAACTAATATGCTAAACATGAGGGAGAAGGGGGTCCAGAAAAAGCGACTACAACCCCCTTCAAGACTCAAAAATTGAATCTGTACTAATTAACAAACCTGAGTAAAGATGGAAGACAAGCGAAAAGGGTGCCAGTAAATACTGTGGCTTCAACCTATTGTTTGCAGTATTGAAAATATTTATAATTTGATAGATTTTTCGAGTTAATTACGGTTTTAAGCAAAGCATTACTGTGATATATTAACCACTCTTATATCTAAAGAATACAGAGCCTAGTCT
Organism: Paralithodes platypus; assembly: GCA_032716605.1. Classification (NCBI taxonomy): domain Eukaryota; kingdom Metazoa; phylum Arthropoda; class Malacostraca; order Decapoda; family Lithodidae; genus Paralithodes; species Paralithodes platypus. The sequence goes on from CM064487.1 coordinate 135,106,909, forward strand.
TAAGGGAACCCACCTTGTTTTGTTTTCTCTTTCTCTACCTCTCTCTTTGGCTTGTATCTATTCGGTCCCATTCAGCCAACTGTTTTAAGACGTTTATTCCCATCCAGGTGTCAATATTTTCCTGGCGAGCGGTAGCGAGCCAGCATATATATATTTTGATATACAGTATATATATATATATATATTGATTTCTCCAAACAATACTGGCTCATTTTCGCTCGCCAGGAAGAAATCGACACCTGGATGGGGTTAAACGTCTTAAAACAGTTGGCTGAATGGGGCCGAATGGATACAAGCCAGGGAAAGAGAGAAAAGGAGAGAAAGATTAAAAACAAAAAGCCGGTGACCCGCTTAAGAATAGGTTCGATAACGTCAAGAATATTAAAATTTTATCCTAACCTAAAATACCCACATGATATATTTAATTATAATGCATTGTTTCGCCCCCGTCCTCCAAGTGCAAACTTCTATATAAAACTTGGAGTGGAGCTATTTAAAGATTATGAATAAATGACGTATACAGACTAATAACACATATAACAAAGCCACTCCAACAGCTTCCTCTCTCTCCAACACCCCTTCTCCCCTCTCTACACTCTTCAGAAATATAGGAAAAGTAGAATGTAGATACGAGGTGCCGTTGTAAAGGCTTATCCCTCAATACCTTCACCTGACCTGACCTAAATATGTGACACCAGTCAGTGAGAGAGTTCATAGTTCTGGCTAGCAATAACTGATTTTACAGAACTTAAACATAACTTTTGGTAATCAATATGGTAAGATAATATATCATCTCTCCAAACACCCGATGTCTCACCTACACCAAGTATTCACGAACTAAAGACCATACGATACAAAACACGAATAATAAAACACCCTAGCTCCAAAAATAGTAAATACCATCATAAACCATTTGATTATAACGCCAACCCCCCCCCCCCCCACCCCATCCCAACCCCCAAACAAACTTCCTTATAAAACTTGAGGTGAAGTCCAGGGAGTAGAAATATGAGACAGGAACCAGGGAGGTGCAAGAGATACAGTCTCAGGGGAGCTCTGTATTTTAAAGACGATAATAATAATAATAATAATAATAATAATAATAATAATAATAATAATAATAACAATGATAATAATAATAATAATAATAATAATAGTAATAATAATAATGATAATAATAGAAACAAATATAAATACAAATAATAATGATACAAATAATAAGAGTCGTTTGTGTGTGAGAGAGAGAGAGAGAGAGAGAGAGAGAGTATTAAGGGGGGCTCCGGTTTGTTTATATCTTTCTCTCCTTTTCCCTCTTGCCCTGGCTTGTATCCATTCTGCCCCATTCAGCCAACTGTTTTAAGACGTTTATCCCCATCCAGGTGTCGATTTCTTCCTGGCGAGCGATAGCGAGCCAGCATTGTATGGAGAAATCCGGCTTCGCCGGAGAAATTTTTCTATCGAAAAATTTACAAATTTAGCTTGCTGTCAAAAATATATATATATGCTGGCTCGCTACCGCTCGCCAGGAAAATATTGACACCTGGATGGGGGTAAACGTCTTAAAACAGTAGGCTGAATGGGGCCGAATGGATCAAAGCCAAAGAGAGAGGGAGAGAAAGAGAAAAAACGCGAGGTGGGCTCCCTTCAGATAAAACTAACCCCATTTTCCTGACACGCCAGAACACCGGTGGGGAGGGGAGAGAAGGGGATATATTCTACACTCGAGAGGGTTGGTTACTAGTTTTTGTTTTCCTTTTCTCCACAATCCATCTGTGTCCTCTCTATTTTCCTCCTACTGTCTATTACACACACACACACACACACTCTATCTCTCTCTCACACACACACAAACAACTCTTATTATTCTTATCAATATTATTTGGTATTATTATTATTATTATTATTATTATTATCGTCTTTAAAATACCTTCATGCTCTCTACCCCCCCCCCCCTCCTTCTCCCTCTCTCTCATGCTCTCTACCCCCCCCCCCTCTCCCTCTCTCTCTCTCTCTCTCTCTTACACACAGACCCCATCCTGGCACAAACACCCACCCACCCACACAGACAATACAACCATATGTATCATGATTTTCCCCAAAGATTATTTCTATTTGTGTGGACACCTCTTATCTTTGTTAACCCTGTGGGAATATAGTATTTCCTCTCCTTCCCACCACTCTCTAGCGTGTCAAGAAAATGGGCTTACCTTTAAGGGAGCCCACCTCGCTTGTTTTCTCTTTCTCTCCCTCTTTCGTTGGCTTGTATCATTTCGGCCCCATTTAGCCTACTGTTTTAAGACGTTTACCCTCATCCAGGTGTCAATATTTTCCTGGTGAGCGGTAGCGAACCAGCATATACATGTATATAATTGTGTTTTGAGAGCAAGCTAAATTTGTAAATTTTTTGATAGAAAAATTTCTCCGGCGAAGCCGGATTTCTCCATATGATACTGTACCTCTGTGATTGTGAGGGTATGTATGTATTGTGCTGTGATGTGTTTGTGTGTGTGTGTGTGTGGGATACTATGTGTGTGTGTGTGTGTGTTCGTTCATATATATTTTTTGTAGCACCGTAACCGAGTACTGAATGTGTGTAATGAAGGGGGAAGAGCGTTCAAATGGTGTACAGTGAAGAATAAAGAAATAAAGCGGTCGAAAAAAACTAACTAATTTCTGTGAATTCAGTAAATATATATACATATACTGTATATATATACAGTATATACAGTATATATATATATATATATATATAGATATACTGTGTATATAATTATTAGGTCAATATATTTTAACCTGATATTTTTTAGCTCCGTATCTCTTGTCTAAACAGACAACGACAATCTGTCCTGTGTATCTTATTTTAGTTGCCTTGTCTCTTTTGATTGTGTATCTTGTTTATCTTGTCTCTCTTGTTTAATCTCGTATGTTTGTGTATGTTTGTGTTTTTGTCTTAATGGTCTGTGTTTTCCTTATGTTAATGCTTTACTATTCACATATTTTTTGGTATTTATTACTTAGCCTTTTACTCTTCCTGGAGTACAAGCCCCGATAATGTTATTCAAGTTGTTGGGATGTGAGTTAGTGAGTGCCTATGTGCGTATGTGTAAATGTGTGTTGTTCATAATGATGTTATTCACAAGGTTATATTATTAATGTTTATTCACAAGGTTATTAATGTTTATTCACACTTCAGTACAATTTCCAACACAAAGGATAAGGTCATTGCTGAAGGGTTGTGCATATTTTATGGGGAAATTTTATGTTTGTTTTTCAGGACCACTTTCTCACTCATGCTTAACCCCAATATTTGTTGAGATTATATAACAGTCGCCCCTTTAGTTTGACAATTATATAACAGTCGCCCCTTTAGTTTGACAATTTTAAAATACATTTCACCTAATTTGTTTTGCCAATATCAAGACCTTATAGGCTATTTAGGTAAGGATTATTTTTTTTTTTTTTTTCCTAACGAGCGATAGTGTGTCTGTATTCTAGAAGGAACCGGCCTTCGATCAGGACATTGTTCTACCGAAAAATTTACATATTAACTTGAGGGGGGTCTTGTGGGTGATTCCTAAGCTTGATAGAGGTCTAGTAACCAAATGAAAAGTAGATGTAGATGTGCTGGAAAGTGTGAAAGGGAACACTTTGAGATAGTTCGGCCATGTGGAACGTATGGGAAGCAAGAGAATGACTAAGAGATTGTACGACTGTGAGGTGGAAGGACAGAGAGGGAGAGGGAGATCGAGTGAGAGGTGGAAGGATGGAGTTAAGAAGCATATGCGTGAAAACGGCGCTGGATGGGAGGAGGGACATCAACTGACTGGGGACAGAGGTGCATGGGGCGTTTCGTTCGTGGCCACCCCTTCGGAGATCACAGCGTCCGGCAATAGATAGATAATAATAACACATAAAACTTTGTGCTATTGTAAAATTAATGTATTATGTGCAAGTAATAAGCCAAAATCAAGGGACGTTCGAGCATTTTGGCTCGAACGTCCCTTGATTTTGGCCCTGTCACTCTTTCAACTATGGGGGAGGCACTCTCTATAGGCAGTTATGCCTTTTGCCTCCCTCAATCACATAGAAAAAAAAAAAAAAAAAAGTGCAAGCCTATATGTGTGTTGTGGGTGTATTCCTCAGGGTTGAGCATATACTTTGGCTCCAAAATGGCACAGGACATTTGGTTGCTCATACTTATCTGAATACCATATTATAGTTCACTATCTCAATTAGTACAACTACAAATAATTGTGGTTGTATCCGTTGTTCATATCTCCTCCCTATCATCAATAACAACAAGTACAACAACAGAGTCGATCCTCCATATGTTTTCTTTTACACTTGAGGGATTTTTTTCTTTACCCCGTTCTCCCTCATGTTTAGCCCCCTTACTTTTGAGATTTTAAGACGTTCACCCCATTTTTTGGCGATGTTTAAGAACTTTCGCCCCATTTCTGACAATGTTAAGACCTTTCGTGCCATTTAGGTGTCGATTTTTTCCCTGGCGAGCGATAGGGAGCCCGTAATTTAAAAGGTCATAATTCAAGCAAGTAAATAGAGCAGGTGATATTCAGGTTATAATCCCAGCCCACAGACAGGTTATAATCCCAGCCCACAGACAGGTTATAATCCCAGCCCACAGACAGGTTATAATCCCAGCCCACAGACAGGTTATAATCCCAGCCCACAGACAGGTTATAATCCCAGCCCACAGACAGGTTATAATCCCAGCCCACAGACAGGTTATAATCCAGCCCACAGACAGGTTATATCCAGCCCCACAGACAGGTTATAATCCCAGCCCACAGACAGGTTATAACCCCAGCCCACAGACAGGTTATAATCCCAGCCCACAGACAGGTACCAGAGAATGTAAAAATAAAGCTGAGCCCATTTTCTTCACACGCCACACTGGTAGGAGGAGGAGAAGGAGAAATATTCTACACTCAAGAGGGTTAAGGAGGGCCGTTTTTTTTTTTTATCTTTCTCTCCCTTTCTCTCTTTCCTTGGCTTGTATTCATTCGGGCAACTGTTTTAAGACTTTTATCCCCATCCAGGTGTCGATTTCTGCCTGGCAAGCGATAGCGAGCCAGCATTGTATGGAGAAATCTGGCTTCGCCGGAGACATTTTTCTGTCGAAAAATGTACAAATTTAGCTTGCTGTCAAAACAAAAATATATATGGTGGCTCGCTACCGCTCGCCAGGAAAATATTGACACCTGGATGGGGGTAAACGTCTTAAAACAGTAGGCTGAATGGGACCGAATGGATACAAGCCTAAGGGAGAGGAAGAGAAAGAGAACAAAAGCGATGTGGGCTCCCTTAATATTGGAGGGCTCCACAAAAATATGTGTGAGGGTGTGAAGGAAAAATAATGAGAGTACCTGTGTGATTGTGTTAGTGATGATGTGGATGTCTGTGTTTGCCAATCTCTGTACGAGTTTGTACATGAGATCTTGCTCGTGTGTGTATATGAGTGTGCATGTATACAATTATGTGGCATATACAGTATACACATACTTGTGGAAGAAAGTGGAAGCGATATAACCAAATATTATTTGTAGTAGAAATAGTAAGTAGTATCATATATATATATAGAGAGAGAGAGAGAGAGAGAGAGAGAGATCCAAGATGTTATGGCAATTTACCTTACAAATAATACAATTTCCTGTTTCATCAGGAGTTACCGGAATGTAAATGTATCTCTACTATCTTCTACAGTTAGTCTATGTATTTTATTTTAACAATCCATGATTTACGTATATGCCGATGAATCATAACTGGAATTTTAAATGCAAAACCTTCATCACCAGGTAATTATCTAATTATCTTAAAGTTTGGAGAGAGAGAGAGAGAGAGAGAGAGAGAGAGAGAGAGAGAGAGAGAGAGAGAGAGAGAGAGAGAGAGAGAGAGAGACAAGAATACACAAAAATACTCACTTAACTGATTGACGTGAGCAATGTTGGCAAGACGAAAGGAGAGTTGAACGAGAGAGTTAAAATAGATGTGATAGGAAAAATAAGTTATTATTTTCATGAAACGGGGAAATAGCGATAGAGGTGGAAGTGGGTATTGTGTCCGTATGTGTGTGTGTGTGAGTGTGTGTGTGTATACAATGTTGTATGTGTGTTTGTGTGCTGCATGTTACCTGCGTGTGTCTATGTGACGTGCGTGTGTTCATATTAGTTAATATTTATATCTACTACAACACTTTAAGGGGGCCCACCTCATTTTGTTTTCTCTCTCGTGTATATTATATATATATATATATATATATATATATATATATATATATATATATATATATACTGTATATATATATATATATATATATATATAGGTATATATGTATATGTATATATGTATATATATATAATATATATGTATATGTATACCGCTTACTCTCTCTCTCTCTCTCTCTTTCGGCACTATCAATCCCTGCGACTAATTGAGCATTGGGTGACCCACTCTCCGGCATCCTAAGAAAGAAAGAGAGGATAGGTTAGTAATTGTTTTTATTTTATATATTTGTTCACCCATTTCTAAAATATGTATTTCTCATTGATAAATGTAAATATGTTTAAATGCGGGGAGTAGTAGATTTAATCTATATATCTATCTTAATTGTGCCTATATTTTGCTCTCTCTCTCATATTTTGTAAACTCAATTAGTTTACCTTGGGCTGAAGCTGATATACTGTACAGGCTACTTTTATCAGCTAAAGGAGAGTTACGCGACCAGATCTTATATTTCAAAGCATAATAAAGTTTAACAAGGGTGCTAGAATGATGCTAGAATGTTCCGATCCCATACATATCACACTTCTCAAACAACTTAATTACCACCACATTTTGAAAACATGATTAAGAAAAGTTTATGCCCAGTTACCTTCTTACATTTTCACGGTACTGGTTAGAATGGTTTTTTTATCTGTATTTCCCTCGATATACTACGTTTATGTGTGTGTATATGATGTAAATAATTGTTTAGGCTTAATCAAATTAATTGTATAATTATCATTATTATTATTAATCAGATGACACCTTTCATCTGGTTTTCAATCTGCTTCTACACGCATTTATTCAGTTTGGGACATCTCTCTGCGCTAGAATGTGACATGGGAAAGTACAGTCGTGATCAGGAATTTCTGAACACTTTTTGGAAGTACAATTATGTTACAATGACGAACTATTTTGATAACCTCTTAGAACCAGAAAGTTTTTAAAACTAGGAATCACTACTTAACGTTCATCGTCTTCTTTATTTAACATTAAGAGATGCTCAAGTATCCTGACCACGAATGTACAAACCCATTGCTGCCATCCATAAGCAGAGTTATCACCCTCGAGTATTTAACCTAGCTTAAGATCCTAACTTAACCAAACCATTCTATTCTAACATAACCATTCTAACATACATAACTATCCCAATATATTCCAACCACCCAATTAGTATATCGAATATTCTATAGACATGTTAATCTTGGATACGGATAACTAATTGTACGCTATTTTAATCTTGGTATATATCTTGGTTCCTCAGTGGGGGAGAGACGATTTTGGTGATACAATGAAATAATAGGCCAGAATTCTTATTTGACTTACTTGAACCTGACACTTTTAAGATATTTCAAAGAGAACACTGCTGCAATCCCTTAATCCTCCCCCTTTGTTTACATTCAGGGGTCCTCAATAATAGCTGCCACCCAACTGCAAATATCATGTGTGATGTCATCCAAGAACACTGTTATCTGTTGATGTGTATTTAAGAACAGTCAAGCATACGCACACATATCTACATCCACACAAGCACATGTTCAAAACACACACACACACACCCTCATGCTTTGGTCCTTATTATAAGATAATATATAAGTTAGAGTTAAGCTAAAAACTGTTCCTCTGAAGGCTTCATTTTCAGCCTACGGCTGCAATTATCAATAAGCCGTTTATTATTGTTTGTATTATTATTACACACACATATTTATACACTGACCTGCTCAAAATTCATTAAACTAAGTGATTACATAGTTTGTTGGTCATTCATTATGTTATGTTAATAAGGAAATAGCTCTTTTGGATCCAGAATATTACTACCCGGATTATGATTGAAATACATTGCAAAATTTAATTTCCACTTTCGTACGTACACACACACACACACACACATTTTGTTTTGTAGTCCATCGTAGTCCGATGATGATGTTCCCTTCCTGCAAAGCAGGAAGAGAAAACCTGCGCATAGAAGAGTTTAGAGTGCCGAGGGAGGTGCGCAGTTCCAACTTCACTATCTTGGTACTGAACAGGGGTTGCGGATGGCAAGGGGGTGACCCAAGACGACCAGCTCCTGCTCAATACTGCAGGGGACTGCCGGGATTCCAGTTTGTCGGAAACCGCCAGGACGTGACCCCAACGTCTTCTTTTCTCTCAGGGTGTGCTCCCGTAGCCTTTGTCTTACTAGACTAAACCACAAGGCAGTGGGTGTGTGCGGTTGTTGGTAGATGACAAGGATGCACATCATACCTCTGGGGGCCATCGCATGCCCCGAGATCCCCTATTGATTTAGCCTGGGGTCGCAAGACACCCAGTTACCGTGTGTGGCCCCGGGGAGGCATAATAGGAGTCTTGGTGATGGAGAGGCAATGTACTGGCAGAGGGAGACTTACGCACTCGGCTCCCCTTTTTCACCACAAGGGTTAGCCAGCGGCAGCAGCTGAAAGCGAGAATTGCATGCAAGCAAGCAGCACTACACCAACATGCTACTGCACTAGTCGCATCACATCACCCTGTGTGATAACACCTTCCCGTCCTCATTCATCCTTCCCTCGCCACTACCCGCTAACCTTTCCTACCTCCCCGTCCTCATTCAGACTCCCCTCCCGCCCTCGCCACTGTCCGCAAACCTTTCCTACCTCCCCGTCCTCATTCCCTCGCCACTACCCGCTAACCTTTCCTACCTCCCCGTCCTCATGCAGACTCCCCTCCCGCCCTCGCCACTGTCCGCAAACCTTTCCTACCTCCCCGTCCTCATTCAGACGCCCCTCCTTCCCTCGCCACTGCCCGCTAACCTTTCCCATCTCCCCGTCCTCATGCAGACTCCCCTCCCGCCCTCGCCACTGTCCGCTAACCTTTCCTACCTCCCCGTCCTCATTCAGACTCCCCTCCCGCCCTCGCCACTGCCCGCTAACCTTTCCTACCTCCCCGTCCTCATTCAGACTCCCCTCCCGCCCTCGCCGCTGCCCGCTAACCTTTCCTACCTCCCCGTCCTCATTCAGACTCCCCTCCCGCCCTCGCCACTGTCCGCTAACCTTTCCTACCTCCCCGTCCTCATTCAGACGTCCTCATTCACACACACACACTACACAGACACCTTACCTGTATTTTGACACACATAAACACACACACACACATTCACGTTGATCTTTCCATAACACATACGTATCCAAATGATAGCAAGTCATTAGTCGTTCCTTATCTTTTACATAAGACCTGCTTAAGCTATCCAATAACAAGGCGTCATCGTTTTCCTTTATTCGTGTAACAAAAATGAGTAAATACAGCTTAAGAAGGACCTCTAGCAACCAAATAAAAATAAAAAATAAAAATAAAATCGACCTCATATATCTTTTGACTCACACTTATGTCTTCTAAATATAATACATTAATACAATGGCACACAGAATATAATGAAAGAAGGCCCCATATTAAAGGGATTCAATCTGTCCGTGAGATATCGTGAGTGTTTTTCTTTGTAATATTAATTTTGTAATACCACAGACTCTGATTCGATATACCTGGGCAAGACAATATTAGGAGTCAGCATAATACCACAGACTCTGATTCGATATACCTGGGCAAGACAATATTAGGAGTCACCATAATACCACAGACTCTGATTCGATATACCTGGGCAAGACAATATTAGGAGTCAGCATAATACCACAGATTCTGATTCGATATACCTGGGCAAGACAATATTTGGAGTCAGCATAATACCACAGATTCTGATTCGATATACCTGGGCAAGACAATATTAGGAGTCAGCATAATACCACAGACTCTGATTCGATATACCTGGGCAAGACAATATTAAGAGTCAGCATAATACCACAGATTCTGATTCGATATACCTGGGCAAGACAATATTTGGAGTCACCATAATACCACAGACTCTGATTCGATATACCTGGGCAAGACAATATTAGGAGTCAGCATAAAACCACAGACTCTGATTCGATATACCTGGGCAAGACAATATTAGGAGTCAGCATAATACCACAGATTCTGATTCGATATACCTGGGCAAGACAATATTAGGAGTCAGCATTATACCACAGATTCTGATTCGATATAACTGGGCAAGACAATATTTGGAGTCGGTATAATACCACAGATTCTGATTCGATATACCTGGGCAAGACAATATTAGGAGTCAGCATAATACCACAGACTCTGATTTGATATACCTGGGCAAGACAATATTAGGAGTCAGCATAATACCACAGATTCTGATTCGATATACCTGGGCAAGACAATATTTGGAGTCTGCATAATACCACAGACTCTGATTCGATATACCTGGGCAAGACAATATTTGGAGTCCGCATGATACCACAGACTCTGATTCGATATACCTGGGCAAGACAATATTAGGAGTCAGCATAATACCACAGACTCTGATTCGATATACCTGGGCAAGACAATTTTAGGAGTTAGCATAATACCACAGATTCTGATTCGATATACCTGGGCAAAACAATATTAGGAGTCAGCCTAATACCACAGACTGTGATTCGATATATCTGGGCAAGACAATATTAGTAGTCGGCATAATACCACAGACTCTGATTCGATATACCTGGGCAAAACAATATTAGGAGTCCATATAATACCACAGACTCTGATTCGATATACCTGGGCAAGACAATATTAGGAGTCAGCGTAATACCACAGATTTTGATTCGATATACCTGGGCAAGACAATATTAGGAGTCAGCGTAATACCACAGATTTTGATTCGATATACCTGGGAAAGACTATATTAAGAGTCAGCATCATACCCCAGACTCTGATTCGATATACCTGGGCAAGACAATATTAGGAGTCCGTATAATACCACAGACTCTGATTCGATATACCTGGGCAAGACAATATTAGGAGTCAGCATAATACCACAGACTCTGATTCGATATACCTGGGCAAGACAATATTAGGAGTCAGCGTAATACCACAGATTTTGATTCGATATACCTGGGCAAGACAATATTAGGAGTCAGCATAATACCACAGACTCTGATTCGATATACCTGGGCAAGACAATATTTGGAGTCTGCATGATACCACAGACTCTGATTCGATATACCTGGGCAAGACAATATTAGGAGTCAGCATAATACCACAGACTCTGATTCGATATATCGGGGCAAGACAATATTAGTAGTCGGCATAATACCACAGACTCTGATTCGATATACCTGGGAAAGACAATACTAGGAGTCAGCATAATACCACAGACTCTGATTCGATATACCTGGGCAAGACAATATTAGGAGTCAGCGTAATACCACAGATTTTGATTCGATATACCTGGGCAAGACAATATTAGGAGTCAGCATAATACCACAGACTCTGATTCGATATACCTGGGCAAGACAATATTTGGAGTCTGCATGATACCACAGACTCTGATTCGATATACCTGGGCAAGACAATATTAGGAGTCAGCATAATACCACAGACTCTGATTCGATATATCGGGGCAAGACAATATTAGTAGTCGGCATAATACCACAGACTCTGATTCGATATACCTGGGAAAGACAATACTAGGAGTCAGCATAATACCACAGACTCTGATTCGATATACCTGGGCAAGACAATATTAGGAGTCAGCGTAATACCACAGATTTTGATTCGATATACCTGGGAAAGACTATATTAGGAGTCAGCATCATACCCCAGACTCTGATTCGATATACCTGGGCAAGACAATATTAGGAGTCCGTATAATACCACAGACTCTGATTCGATATACCTGGGCATGACAATATTAGGAGTCCGTATAATACCACAGACTCTGATTCGATATACCTGGGCAAGACAATATTAGGAGTCGGCATAATACCACAGACTCTGATTCGATATACCTGGGCAAGACAATATTAGGAGTCCGTATAATACCACAGACTCTGATTCGATATACCTGGGCAAGACAATATTAGGAGTCCATATAATACCACAGACTCTGATTCGATATACCTGGGCAAGACAATATTAGGAGTCTGTATAATACCACAGACTCTGATTCGATATACCTGGGCAAGACAATATTAGGAGTCCGTATAATACCACAGACTCTGATTCGATATACCTGGGCAAGACAATATTAGGAGTCGGCATAATACCACAGACTCTGATTCGATATACATGGGAAAGACTATATTAGGATTCAGCATAATACCACAGACTCTGATTCGATATACCTGGGAAAGATTACATTAGGAGTCAGCATAATACCACAGCCTCTGATTCGTTATACCTGGGTAAAACAATATCAGAATTCAGCAGGTTTAGTTTCAGTTCGTCATAATGAGCAAACCATAATGCCTTATCATCAACTGGTCCGACTTCTTGAGAGATATTATGATATTTGGTTTCTATTATTATAGAGGATTTTGCTTGCTTTGACCATTTTCGAGTTATGTGTTTTACTTTGTCCTCGAGGCTAACACAAACGCCTTCCCAGACTTCCCTCAAAATAAAATGATACCCACCCAAACTTCTATTAAGTTACAGGCTTGCTATCACTAGCCCAGTATTACAGAATCGACACCTGAATGAGGTGAAGCGTCTTATTATCGTCAAATTAATGGGCTGAAAGGTTTTACAATCTCCCAAGTAATAAAGCAAAACAGGGGAGGCCGGCCTCGTGCCAAATAGGGATGAAAATACTCTTGTTAGGAAAAGGCTGTAATGTATGGGTATCCTAGCAACTAAATTGATAACATTGTCAAACATACGATAAAGTAGCGACCGGCTGCCACCATCTATCCATTGTTTTCTAACTGTCCCGTCCACCAAACATCTAATTCACAGCCTTATGCTTGTGTGTGTAAGAATAATCAATAGAAGAAAAATATTATACTAGCAAAATTCAGCAAATGTATATTCGTATATAATTATACACTCTTTTACAAGCTCGGACACTTTCACACAAACACACGTGGACACCGGACTTCAATCACACACTCGCTCTCTTACACACACACACACACACACACACACACACACACACACACACACACACACACACACACACACACACACACACAGAGAGAGAGAGAGAGAGAGAGAGACACACACACACTCTCATACTCGTAAAAAGAACGCTTAATCCAATTTGCAGACAACAGTAATCCTATACAATATTCCAATAATTTCATCCGCTTTGTATTCAAGAGATTTATATATATAATCTTAATTCAAAGCGGTTTCTCTTGATTATATGAGATATTCTGTGATTAAAATAATTGTTTGACTAGTACATTATAATGATGTTTATATATTTTTTATTCTGGTTATGAATATACGATTATAGTCAGTTTATGAAGTGGTTGTGGGAGTCTGAGTGGTAACGTACTGTATACAAAGGGTTATAGACATGTTATTATACATATATGTTTTACAAATATATACCTGTGCTCTGCAATGTCTCATCATTCAAGCGTTACATGCAGTTATTCAGCACATATGTAAGTATTTATGATCAAGACAGTAAGAATTATAAATATATAATCAAATAACTAATGTATAGAATATATATATATCTAACTTTGCCTGGAGACTTAACGAACAATTTTGGCAACAACTCCAGGTTTTAAAGTTATATATTTCTTTGGCAATTAGTTCTGCCCGTGCCTCAGAGTTTATGACCAAGATAAACCTCAAAATGTTATCCCTTGGAATTTTTGTCTGTCCGCAACTCCTTTCATGCGCGCTATCCTCCAGTTTTCTCAGGACACTCAAACCCTTTCAGTATGGTGATGCCTTTTACATATTATTCTGCATGCTGTTTTACAATTGTATCCACTCTTTTACAATTTTATGGTATGCCCCAAAATAATTGTGATTACCATTTCTTCCACCACAGGAATATCCAAGTCTTCCCTATACATAATCACAGAGAATTGATTCATGTCAGACAGTCATTCTAGCTGTACCCTCCTGAGAACCTTCAGATACCGAGTTCCAAGCGTCAACAGCTTATAGAGTACTCAGATGTAATTATTTAATAGGTAACATTTTATTGAAAAACAATATTTATTTTGTAATTAATGATTTATTATATATTGATTTAATTATATATATATTTTGTTTTGTATATTATACTGTTACTTAAAGTCAAATGTCGAGTATTTGTTTTAATCCACAGAATACGATGAAATACGTTACGGAGTTGGTTCATGGCCCACCAATACCGGATTATCTTATGCATGTGTCTGTAATTGTCAATAAGAATCTTTCAAAAACAAATGTCCGCTTATAATTATATGAATCAGTATTTATTTCATTGCCCAAAGAAGTTTTACATTTAAATACAAGAAAGACAAAATCCCCAGTTTCCCGAATTTTCCCTGAATTCGTGCAACCCTTGTTTTCGTTGGGTGCGTGTGAACAAGTTAAGGGGGCGCACCTCGTTTATTGCTCTCATTCTTCCTCGCTCTCTAGGTTGTATCTATTTGGATCGAATCAGCTTACTGTTTTAAAACGTTTATCCCCATCCAGGTGTCGATTTTTTCCTGGTGAGTGGTAGCGAGCCAGCATATTTGTTTAATGTTTTTGACAGCAGGCTAAATTTGTACATTGTTCGATAGAAAAATGTGTCACCATACAATGATGGCTCGCTATCGCTCGCCAGGAAGAAATCGCCACCTGGATGGGGATAAACATCTTAAAACAGTAGGCTGAATGGGGCTGAATGGATACAAGCCAGAGCCAGAGAAAGAGAGAAAAGGAGAGAACAAAAAGCAGGTGACCCCCCTTAAGGCCGCCCGTGTGACCGGAGTGGAGCGCTTGGAAAAATTGCTGGCGGGAAATTCAGGAACCATGCTGAACGAAATTAGAAACCTTTGCAGATCTGGTATAGCAAAGAACAGCCATATTTGAGTCATGTTCTGGTATCTTATTTATAGGCAATCATTATCTTTTAGTTATTTAAATTTGTGTTCGGTTTATTATTAATTTTTCATTCTTATTTTTATTTAGTCATTTCGGGGCTGACCGCTTCTGACCCATTCAATACCAGGGACGTCCTTTGCATCATATTCTGGCAACTATTAGACGATTTTATGCAGCTTAGGAAGGACCTCTAGCAATAATATGGCTTCAGACTATCTCTACCAACCCTTATAACTACCACAGATCCTTCCTAAGCTGAATAATATTGTCTAAATATAGCTAGAATATATTATAACACAGGTTGCTGGTACTCAAAGGGTTTAAGTAAGATTATTATAAGTATTCTTGGGTGAGCTCAGTGTAGTTGCCTATACATGTGGAGAAAACAAATGTCAAGCGAAATGTTAGCCAAAAATAAACAAAAAATCAATTCAAACAAAATTATAGAAATATCGAAATTACCTTAACAAAAATTAAAGATCATAATGATGCCTGAAAATGAACTAGGAGATTGAAATGATGTCAGAAAACAGAAAATATGGGCCTATCCAATCGTTATCAAAGAAACACATTTACCTATAAATACAGTAGTGTCCAGAATTTATGTCAATCGAAATTTTGCCAGAAATAAGACAATACCGATCGAATTGTTAGCCGGAAAAATAGGTGCCAATTACATTATTGTCATAACAAGAAATTGATCCTTAAAATATTGTTCGAGCAAATTTGCTGATCTAAATTTGCTGGCAAATAAGAAGTTGCAGACTTAAATGTTTTCACAAAAATAAGTTGGCCCTCGAAATATTGCCTGAAAAATGACCGATCAAGATTTTGTCAGACGACGAAAAGTGGCCAATTGAGTTATCGAAGCAAAAGTAATGAGCAAAATATTGCCACTAACTAATATATCTAAATATTACTAGAAAACAAACTATCGACTAAACTGTGATTAATAAACAAGTTAACGATCGGAAATTGCTGAAACAAAATCGCTCGTGTGATTCCACCTTAAGCCAGACACATTCAACAATTCTCGGGCAAATATAGGCAAATTCCCGAGTTGCGAGGACGGGATGGAGGTCTTATGAAATTCCGACGTCCGAGTGTTAGCAATAGAATACTGTTATTATGTAATGGCGAATAAAGCACTCGCTGTTCACACCTTCTAAATCTAAATGCTTGAGACGAGTAAATTGTAACTTGTTTGGAGCACTTTTCCTGCCACCTTTTCTGGCGGGCCAATACTATTTTGGCAGTGTTCGACACTATTATTGTTAGGGGAGAATTGTATTCATTGTTTTTTTTTGTTTTTTTTATAATTATATATATATATATTTATTTAGTAATTTGTTATTTACTTTCCTCCCAAAACCTCCATCAAGCTAAGATACCCCCAAGACTCTCTTCTAGAAAAATTAGTAAATTTTTTCAGTAGAAAAATGTAGGCCGGTTCCCCCTAAATTTCGGGCTCACTATCGCTAGCCAGGAAAGTCATCGACACCTAAATGGCACAAAAGGTCTTAAAATCACCACACTAATGGGGCTAAGCATGAGGGAGAAGGGGGGCCAGACAAACCAAAGCTCCGGATAAGTGGCCGTCTATACAAGTGGCTGATGCATGTTCCACTATACAGTATGACAAACCTGACACAATGGAGACCTTGGAGGACAGATAACACAGATTTAACTCCTTCGCCATCATTATGTATTGTTCATCATAATCTGGTAACCATTAGACGATTTCCTTTAGTATATATTTTACCTCTACGACTCAAAAGGGTAAATACGATCTCCATAAACCCTCTCAGTAACATAGGCGATCCTTCTTAAGCTGCGTATAATCATCAAATTTTAGCCCGCATCAAAGGTAAAAAGGCGTCAGGGTGCTGAAGGGTTTAACAAAGATATGTTCAAAATAGTTTATCTTATGTGTCAACATTATTCAATAAAACACAGCAGGCGAATGTTCACCCGCCAAAAGAGATAACTGTTATTTATCTACTGTTAGAAACATTATACTAGCTATTTAGGAATGCATAATGACAAGCAAACCAATATGTATAGTATGTTTATTGAGCCTTTTAATATGTTTCTGATATATATAGCTAAAATATCGCAATTACCAGTAGCTCTGTAACAGTCATCTTTGTTGGTGTCGGTACAGTGGATAATTTTAGTATTAACCCTCTCCGACATATGACGCGATTTATTATTGCTAATCTGGCAACCTCTGCGTCATATGAGTCTGAAGGGGTTGGGAGGTGTTTGGTGTTGGGAGTGAAATTAATAAACTGGATAAGTTAAATTATGTAAATTGCCAAACCCCAATGACAATAACTTCTCCAAACAAAGAAAAAGGTACGACTCAGCTTTTTAAAAGGTGACTGGAAAGATCTTTCAAATGAGTGAGTAATAACTGTTCATGCTGATAAAGTAGAATCAGAATCAGAATAACTCTTCCATTTATTTTCATTATCAATGATATATAATGGAAACAAAATAAAAATATTTAACCAAAAAGGACAAGAGAGAGAGAGAGAGAGAGAGAGTGAGTAAGTGTGGGGGTGGGGTGGAAATATCATGATATATATATATACTGCCTTATATTCTTGGTGCCGTTATATAGCAGTAAATTCGGCACTATCGTACTATAGCCACCTGTCCCACTGTAAAAACAACCTAAATTTGGAGCCCGCAACACTACCGTCCCAGGGTTAATAATTATACAGTTAAAACAGGGTGAAAGTTACATGCAATTTGTGCTTTATTAAAGGTGGGGGCGCATGGGTTGAGATAAACATGGAATGATAATCGCCAAGCTGTACATAATTATCTTGCAAAATGCAATGGCACTGAAATAATTATTAACAATGGTATAAACGATTTTGTGGATCGTCTATACCGGGCCTGTGACGTCACAAGAGTGTAAGTCCACCATCCAGTCCAGGAGAGGATACTGGTGTGACGTCACTATGACGTCACAGCCCCGGTATAGACGATCCGCAAAATCCTTTATACCATTGTTAATAATTATTTCAGTGACATTGCATTTTACAGGATAATTATGTGCAGGTTGGTGATTATTTTTCCATCCTTACCTCAACCCCTGCGCCCCCACCTTTAAGATAAACTGATCTTAAAACCAATGGCATTATTGATGTAGGCGTGATTGTTTGCATTTACGTTCACTAAATAATTGTACGAGTTCGAATCCCGGGAGGACCATATGCTTTAATTAGTGTATTCAAGTGAATTGGGGTTTGTAGTTGATCATTAATGTTAAGAACGGGGTGTTTCTTAATTGTTTAGCTCTTGTAGGATGGGGACACTTTTTATTTATTTTATTCTAGCTGTCAATAATCAATTATATACTTATTAAGAAGAATACTGATTATGAAGAGGATGGCCATACAAAAAGGTTAAAACTACAGTAAGTCAGTTACCGTCTGGCTTCTCAAATCATTCTTTAGGGAGCCCACCTCGCGTTTTTCTCTTTCTCTCCCTCTCTCTTTGGCTTGTATCCATTCGGCCCCATTCAGGCTACTGTTTTAAGACGTTTACCCCATCCAGGTGTCAATATTTTCCTGGCGAGCGGTAGCGAGCCAGCATATATATATTTTTGTTTTGCCAGCAAGCTAAATTTGTGAATTTTTTGATAGAAAACTTTCTCCGGCGAAGCCGTATTTCTCCATACAATGCTGGCTCGCTATCGCTCGCCAGGAAGAAATCGACACCTGGATGGGGATAAACGTCTTAAAACATTTGGCTGAATGGGGCCGAATGGGTACAAGCCAGGGAAAGAGACAAACACTATCTGGTCTGACGTCTTGTTGGTTATTATATTATTATATTTAACCATTATTGAGTTTTGCTTGCTGTTGCTATTTTTCGAGCAATGTCATTTAGTTACACCCCTAGGCTAACAAAAACGCCTTCCCAGATGTCCTTCAAATAGAAACATGCCCACCCAGACCCCTTTCAACCTAAATGTGTATATTTTTGTATATACAAATGTTCGCTATCGTCATTTCCCTCAAAAAATCGACACCTGAATTTGCGAAGCGTCTGATTATCCCCAAACTATTGGGATGAAACGTCTGACAATCTTCAAACTAATCTGATCTAAGCAGGTGAGTTGCAAAGAAGATACCCCCCTCGAACCAAATAGTGTTGATCAGACCAAATCGTCCTCTGCTATTAAGATGAGAGGCAGAGTAATAGCTGGTGATTCTATTACCCATTATATTATGTCTACGGGACAAAATGGCGTGTGCATATCTTACAGCTCGAGGTGATACTTGCGGACCATTATACGTTTCACAGCTATAGTCCATTCATTATAATTACGTACGGTACACAATCCTGACCACTAACCTCTAAATTTAAAAAAAAAAAAAAAAAAAAAAAAAAAAAACGATCGTAATCAAGCTGATATTTCTGCCAATTGGCAAGAGTCAGCCAGGGAATTGGTGTGGATATTTACTGCCCATTTGTTCTAGCCCTTTTTGAGTTTCACAGGTAAAGGTTACCATCTCTAGCCTACTCATAATTAATGGACTATACAGCCCTATACAGGGCAGAAAATAGGTAAACATCGAATAATTCGGTGCCAATAAATATGGGCCTATGGCCAATTATTACTATAGTTATTACATTACAGGTATTGTTATGGATATGTTACTTCGAGATGATAACTCTCGCCAATGCGTACCTGTATAATTTAATGCGTACCTGTATAATTTAATGAATGTTAACCACTTCAGTATACCCTGACGCAGTCTTTTATGTTATTGTTGTTATCATTAGACGATTTTAATAGCTCTGTGCAAGTCGCAAGATATATTGAAATATAGGTTGTCGCTTAAATTGCAATATGTCTATACTAAGCTGCATCAAATCGTTTAGAATTGCATGAGTAAATTAATAAAAGACTCCATATTATTGAAAGAGTTAATTGTGATTTGCTTTACTTGTGTCTCACTATGGTATATATTAGTAAAATGTCGAAATGTGGTCCAAAGTATAAGGAACAAAATACACACCGTTGCCCAGAGCCTGTTTACTAAGTGTCCCGAGGTCCAGCTGCAATCACACGTCAGATTACTGCAAGATTGCCAATTTAACCGCCACTCCGCAGTCAACTAAATCTGCATAAGGTTCTGGGCGCCTGTCATTCTTCATCACCCACACTTGCTGCTAAAACGAAACATGCAGCCTTGCAATATGCATTCATGGATAGACTAGTTAATTCGTACGCGCTATTCCAATTAGTTATATGCAACAAATATCCACACGAAATTAGCCGAGTTACATTTACAAAACTCGTGTCTAAATGTGCGATAATTACGTCATATTTGTTCATATATGAGGCAGTTAGACAAAATTCAAAATAAAGCTATTAGATTAATCAATAACGCTGCAATCACACAGGACCTTCCTACATTATCCATACGGAGAAACGTTGCATCCCTTGCATTATTTTACAGATATTTTCACAGCAATTGTTCCGAGGTACTTGCTTCAATTGTGCCGCCTCTCCACATGTTTCTCCGTATAACTAGGGCAGCTGAGAGCGCCCATGAATTTACACTTTCTCCTCCACAATGCAGAACTTCTGCTTATCAAAATTCATTTATCCCTAGAACTACTATTTGGAATTCACTTCCCTCGAGTTGCTTTCCACAAACTTACAATCTACAAAAGTTTAAATCCAGTTGTTACAAACATTTTATGAATGGAGGATGCCTTTAGGCACATGGACCTTTTTGTTTTATCTGTGTTTTTCCTTCCTCCGTTCATTGTCTCTTTAAAAAAAAAAATATATATATATATATACCCGGTATATATATATATTTATTAATCTATCTTGTTCATGTTGTGTGGGTATTTGTAAATCAATATCACGTACTAATTGGGCCACTGCATACGAATGGGCTCACCTACCCAATCAAGAATGCATGAACACTCACGTCGCGGCACTGGACTAATAATCCTAACGGTTCTGGTTCGAGTCTTGGTAGAGAAGATATTATTGGTCGTAACATCGTTCATTATTTATAGTTTATTTCAGCTGACGGTAAATTACATCCGTTAGCAGCTGTGTTTTCGATATTTAATGAACAAAGATGAAACTACTGTGTCATCAAACGAATACAAAGTTTTCATAATTAACACTATAAAATCTTTAAAATAGCCGAGTTACTTCACCCATTAGCTGTAGATTCCCGTTCCTGAGAGTAGCAGGCTAGAGCTGAAATACATGCCGTCTATCTATCTATCTATATGCACAGGCCCAATCCCCACTTTTCCTTTTTTTGTTCTATTTAATTCTATTTTATTATTATTTTTTGTTTTCCTTGGAGGTGGCCGCCTCAAGACAGAGCAAGAACAGGGAAAACACAAAACACAATATAAAACAACGAACAAACACAGACAAAACACAAATTCACACACATCTAGGTCACCCAAGAGAAGGCCCAGACATGACGTACTTACTAAAACATTTACCACTCCTGTTCTCCCTCTGGTCGTCGTATCATAAAACAAATATTCGTAACTGGATATTACAACTTTAAATACTTTAGTTTTCCCGAGTAATTACGTCGTGGGCAAGGAATAAATTGACAATTCGTTGGTTGTTAAATAAGCCAACTCTTTGTCACATATGGCATCTTCGAGTTTCCCTCAACCCATCGACCATAAAAAAAAAAAAAAAAAAATCCAGATATAATTTGTTTTTGGCCGAAATTTCACTACCTCTAAGTTACAAACTCGCTATAATTCACCCAGAAAAAAAAATTACATCTAAATGGAGTGAAGCGTCTTATTATCGCCAAACTAATAGGGTGAAACGTCTTAATAAGCATCTCCAAATTAGTGCAGCGAAACATGGGAGATCGATAAGGACCTTCCTTGAACAAAATAGGATTAAGATGAAAACGGCTTACTTAATATATCTATGATTCCACATACGCTCACATAATTTACCTTAACCCCTTCTGTACCGGTGCCGTCCTTTTAACTTATTTTGGCTACTATTAGACGATTTTAATCAGTTTAAAAAAAGGGCCTCCAGCAAATTAATAGGCTTCGAACTATCTCACTTAACCATTTTTACTACCACAGATCCTTCTTAAACTGCACAAAATCGTCTAAACACAGCTAGAATAAAATTAAAAGACGTCGCCGGTACAGAAGGGGTTAAGGGGATATCACACTGTGGTTTATATCGGGAATTGTCAATGGCACCATATCTCGGATCTTTTGTACTGGTAACGGAAAGCAGGCTAAATATAAGAGTAATTTAGTGACAATAATTACTTTACAAAATCAACTCAGCCACACACACGCTCTCTTGATTCAATGTCCTCGCCCTTCCAGGAATTACTGCACGATAATTCTATGTAAACTTAATTAAGGGAGCCCATCTCGCTTGTTTTCTCTTTCTCTCCCTCTCTCTTTGGCTTGTATCCATTCGGCCCCATTCAGCCTACTGTTTTAAGACGTTTACCCCCATACAGGTGTCAATGTTTTCCTGGCGAGCGGTAGCGAGCCAGCATATATATATATTTTTGCTTTGACAGCAAGCTAGATTTGTACATTTTTCGATAGAAAAATGTCTCCGACGAAGCCGGATTTCTCCATACAATGCTGGCTCGCTATCGCTCGCCAGGAAGAAATCGACACCTGGATGGGGATAAACTTCTTAAAACAGTTGGCTGAATGGGGCCAAATGGATACAAGCCAGAGAAAGAGAGAAAAGGAGAGAGAGATAAAAAAAAAAGCAGGTGACCCCCTTAATTGTAATATAATTGTAGCTGCGTTATGAAGGATGGGAATGTAACTTAAAATCTTACTTTTATAGTTTGTTGTTGTTGTTGCTGTTCCCCAGGCTGCCTGGCCGAACAGCCCCAAGGCCAAGGCCATAACCGAGCGCCCCCACAGATCCCTCCCTGCCTACCACAATAAAGCCTGGGTGACCGAAGCCACTCCATGGCAGGGAGCTAAGGAGGGCGCGGAAATGCCGGGGAAACCAAAGCCCCACCCAGGGCCCTGTTCCCCTCAGCAATTATGAAGAGAAAGTTGAGGGTCAAAGGAAAAATGTGATGCTTTGGCTTCCAATCTGCCAACCTCTAGGTTGGGAGATTGGGAGGTCAATCCACGGAAGAGACGCCGTCACCTGAGATCTTGAAAATATATAAGTAAAAGGAACAGTCAGAGTAAGCTATGGGTATGGCAGAGATCGCTCAGCTCTCACTCTGATAGACCAGCCCATCACCACTCTTACTTTTATAGTAATTACATATACTATTGTTACGATCCAGGTTCTCAAAGACACAGGGCTCTTCAACATTGGACTAGAGCATTGGCAAAAAGCAACAACGGTAACACTAGATCCAACCCCTGCCTTAAACACTGGAAAACAAAACACCATTACCGCCCTGAGTCGTGCCTGGACAACGAGGTATCCTATGACTCGGTAACTGGTGCACACACACTAGGCTGACGCTCAATGAAACAGCCTATTCTCAAACAGTAAAAGATTACTCGATTATGTTACACAAAGAAAAGATAGTTAACGTGATTAATTAACGTTACGGTAGATACTCAAATAACTGGCACTCCTGTATTAAAGAAAGTGCAATGCTAGTCCTGCAACATCAACTGGAAACTTCTGAAATAAGTCTGATGCTGGGAAGATGTTCGTAAAGAATCTTGAACAATTATAATGCAGAATACGGGTCACAATAAATGCTAGGACATATAGTAATAATAGGCAGGCGAATAATAAAGACTGCGCAAAGGTAGTAATGCTCGACAACTAAAGAAATGCTTCGTGACACAACGCAACAGCCTACTAGGGTTGTGCAACTCAACAACAACCTCGGCTCAAAAGTGCAGTGAATAATAATGCTGCATACATATAATAATGGGGCTTATCTCTAACCAGTGTCTGCTCAGTTAATAAAGTCTAGCTGGGGTATCAAGGCAGGGCAACAATGGGCGAGCATGCGGCTCGTAGCCCAACGTTGTCCGAGGGTGGTATAATGAAGATTACGTTATATGATGGGGATGCTCTCTTGATAAATCTAGGTCTCTAGTACCTAGCTCTATCCTGGCGATCCCTCAGAAGTCAACACAAAGAGGCAGCACTATGTTGTGAGAGATAGGCTATGGCCCTCTCACACCACAACGCTGTGCTCGCAAAGTAAACCAACCCGAAGACAACTTAGGCTCCCACAGTACCTGTCGATGTCGTGCAGAGCTTAGCTAACACTGCACACATCGGAGACAACGACACAGTAACCTTACCCCCAGTCTAGCTTTAGATAACCAAGCAGAATCACTCAACACCTTGCAAGGGAGACATATACCGGTCTACAACCTTCCCGAGAGAGGACACATACGGAAAAGTCCGTCTCTCTAAACCTCAATAAAGCATAATACCTCCTTAACCTAATACATGGAAATATCTGAGAGCTTCGCGTACAATACGACTGGTCGACGGTGAACGTCTATGCTGAAACCAGAAAGGATGTTGAGTTTAATAAAGATTAGAGAATGAGAAAGGAGAAGTCGAGAGAGAGAAATAGTATGCAAAGTAGCGAGTATGGGGGACAGAATTGCAAAGGATGTAGGCGATACGCGTGTCAGGCAAGCTCTGAGCTGGTAAAGAACACGAGGCAGCGACGGGAAGGGACTAGTTGACCACCCGGCCGCCAACGCCGTCAGCGCCCAAGCGAGCCGCGTCATAGCTCACCTCGCTGCCGGGTGTACTCCCTCACACTCTCTCGCTCGCCTTCCACACAAGCAACATTTATATTATAGCGAATATAAAATATAAGGCGCGGTCAGAGACCAAAACAAAGACCACTTCTAGACTGTCTTTGGCAACACGACACTAATGAAATAAAGCAGATCATTCTAGGACAACTGTAGCCTATCCCCCCATCCTGGCGAGCGCTAGCGAGCTGCAATGCCCCACGCAACCATTCTGCTAACGCCGGGAGGCGTCACACTATACATACCGTATATGAATACGAATATGAATATCCATCATTAATAATATGTAGAAATATGTAGAAATATGAATAAATATGAATATCCATCATTAATAATATGTAGAAATATGTAGAAATATGTAGAAATGTACGGTCCGTACATTTCTACATATTATTAATGATGGAACACTGGTATACAGGTACTGTATAATTATACGATACATACACAATATTCATACATGAACAATGAAATATTAGTGTATAATATACGACTTTTTCTCCACCTTTTCCCTTGAATAGTATTATATTATTTTCACCAACCAACTTCACTTCTAAACTCAATTAATGAAATCAACAAATACATGTGGCACTCCAAGGACTCGAACCCAGGACACTCACACCGATATTCCGCGCACTTATGCATTACGATATCAAGACAGCTTTAAATACTAAACTGTATAAAATAATCATTAATGAAAATAATAATTGGTTTATGTGTGTTTTGTGCGCATACACAGCTAGGAATATCTATTATTATCTAACATACTACAACTGCACTCGTATACGTATATAAGGAAAATGTGACCAGGATTTAAGGGAGCTCAGACGGTATTGTGTAGCATAATTTACTGGTTCGGCTCAATGGTTTAAGGAGGTGGTTTAGTTTGCTCTCTAAACCTCTATCAAACTTAAATAAACACCCACAACACCCCCCTTCGATTTAAATTTGTATATTTTTCGGTAGAAAAACTAATGGGGCGAATGTTTTGAAATTTCATAACTAATGGGCTAAACATGAGGGAGGAGGAGGACTCGAAAAACCAACTGCCCTTCAGTTTGTGGAGGGGAGATGGAGGCCATGGAGGTACGGAAAGTGAAGCCTATATACAGTATATATATAATTCTGAACAGCACACCTCGGGAGACTATAGGCTTTCCGGAAACTCTATAAACTACTACTACAAAGTTTGGTAGCAGGACCTTCGTGGGGAATAGGGGACGAGAGAGAGAGAGAGAGAGAGAGAGAGAGAGGTATAGCACGGGGACAATACGGTAATAAGGGCTTTCAGAGAACTCTATAGGCAACTACTACAAACTTTGGTAGGAGGAAGTTCAAGGGGAATAGGGGATTGGAGAGGGAGAAGATACTCATAGAATGATAACTAAATAGATAGATAAATAGATCGATGAAGATAGACGATTATGTATATAGATACGTAGACAGATGGAAAGATATAAATAGATAGACAAGACAGGTGGAGCATGAGTAGGGAATGTTTTATCGCTAGTTGTAATATGCATGCTATATAATCGAGGTATGCAAATGTATTCTATATCTTGCAACACATATAGTATGTAAGACACATGATCCAAGACTCACAATTTGATAGAGTCATGAATAAGTGAATATCAGAAACAAGAAACTGGGAGACACGCTTGAGAAACATATGCGTAATCATAGACTACAGTAGATCTCGACTGGACACGAAAATGGAACTTTGCAGTAAGGGACCCAAAATCGGAGACCGAACCCCCAAGTTCGAACCTCAAAACCACGAATACAAAATATAACTGCAAAATTTAAATGTGGAATACGGAATACTGAAGAACTTGAATAACATTATACTATAGAATATTGCACAACTTGATGTTAAGGAAAGAATAGAAAAAGAAAGGTTCGTAGTTAGTCAAACACACACATTCTCTCTCTCTCTCTCTCTCAACCACCCGCCTAGCAACAAGTAGACTTTAGAGAATCCCTCTCCCCCCCCCTCCCCCGCTATTAAAGAGAACAGGACAATCAAAGGTATACTCTTCTCGCTGTCATTGATTAGTTAACCTTCGTCTTAGCAGCTTCTACAATTGACCACTTGCGAGTTTCAGGCTATAAGGAAGTTGGAGCCATAGACATCGACATTAAACAGAAATGCAATAATAATGTAAGTTTCTAATGGATAAAAAGTATGTTGAATTGGGTTTAAGTATTTATATAAGCACTACAACCGCAATTTAGGTGATAATTCTTGTAATTAATTATCGATGTCTACAGTTCCAACTTCTTTATAGACCGATACTCGCAAGTGGCCAATTGACCACATCATTATGGACCAACTTGGTGATTTTATAATATGAGAGTAGAAATCCTTAAGTGAAGGCATAGGGTTTGTCTCGACCCCCTTCTCCCTCATGTTTAGCCCTATTAAGTTTGAGATTTTAAGACGTTTGGCCAATTAGTTTGGCTAATACACCACCTTTCGCCCATTTCCATGTCAATTTTAAGACCTTTGGGGCCATTAAGGGTTTCAGAGACCGTGTTACACAGTTTTTCGGGAATAACTTAATAACAAACAGTTGGATCTGCGTCATACCTCTGCGTCATAAATGCGTGAAAGGGTTAATACAAACCGTTGGATCAGTGTGATATTTTGCCACAGCTTGTTTCACACCGTCCCTTAATTTGCGTTAATATTGTGCATTACCAAACGTAATTGGAACAAGACCTCACGGGCTTCACTGTTCATTGTAAAGCGGTGAATGTTAAGGCTCTCAGCCTATGCCCGAGAGGAAGTAAGTTGGAATATAGAAAAAAAAAAAAAAAAAAAAATCGTGGAGAATTAAGCCACTTGTCCCTGTGGCATGAGGGTAAAGTCACACCTGAATGACTAAGAATCGGACAAGGCTACCGTGGCGTACCTGTGAACACTACCAGACCATTATTGCTCCTCCATCAATCACTGTAGTTATCACCCACCACCCAACCCAAATATCGCCTATACATTCAAGCTATCTGTCACTATCAAATACAAATATACACAAATATACACAAATATACACGAATATACACAAATTCATATGTTTTGTATATTTAAGTAGACTTTAGAGAAACACCCCCTCGCCATTAAAGAGAACAAGACAATCAAAGGTATTCCTCCTACACACAATGTAATTAAATACCCTTAGTCTTAACAGGTCTTACTTCATCATCTCTGAGCTATTCTGACCTACCTGTAAGATCAGTTAAGGGGAGACAGACCGTTTTTTTCTTTTTTCTTTTTTTTCTTTTTTTTAATTCATATATTCCTTAGTTTTCTCGCTAGACCTCCATCAAGCTTAAAAAAACACCCCCTAGACCCCCCCTTCAAGATAAATGTGTACATTGTTCGGAAGAAAAAAGGCCGGTTCCTCTTAAAAATTCAGGCTCGCTACCGCTCGCCAGGAAATAATCGACACCTACTCTAAATGGTACGAAACGTCTTTAAATTGACAACGAAATGGGGCGAAATGTGTTAAAATCGCCAAACTAATGGGCCGAACGTCTTATAATCTAAAAGAAAATGGGGCTAAACATGAGGGAGAAGGAGGTCCATAAAAACGGTCTGCTTCCCCTTAAGATTAATAGTTTTGTAATTCGTCGCTTGGCTTCTATAGGAGTGTCATAATAACAGGCAAGGTGTCATGTATAGGAGTGTCATGTATAGGAGTGTCATGTATAGGAGTGTCATAATAACAGGCAAGGTGTCATGTATAGGAGTGTCATGTATAGGAGTGTCATGTATAGGAGTGTCATAATAACAGGCAAAGTGTCATGTATAGGAGTGTCATGTATAGGAGTGTCATGTATAGGAGTGTCATGTATAGGAGTGTCATAATAACTGGCAAGGTGTCATGTATTTAGCTTATGGTGGAACTGAATAAGTGATTCATGGTTAGTCGTAAGATCAGATTAGCCTCTAGGCTAGGATATGGTAGGAATGATTATAGGTTATAGGTTATATGATTATAGGATTATAGGTTATAGGATTATAGATTATAGGTTATATGATTATAGATTATAGGTTATAGGATTATAGGATTATAGATTATAGGTTATATGATTATAGGATTATAGGTTATAGGATTATAGATTATAGGTTATATGATTATAGGATTATAGATTATAGGTTATATGATTATAGGATTATAGGTTATAGGATTATAGGATTATAGATTATAGGTTATATGATTATAGGATTATAGATTATAGATTATATGATTATAGGATTATAGATTATAGATTATAGGATTATAGATTATAGGTTATAGGTTATATGATTATAGGATTATAGATTATAGGATTATAGATTATAGGTTATATGATTATAGGATTATAGATTATAGGTTATATGATTATAGGATTATAGATTATAGGTTATATGATTATAGGATTATAGATTATAGGTTAGCCATAAGATCAGGTGCCGTGGATGTTGTTTATGGTAGGGTTAATTCAAGGAGGAGGAGAACATCAATATAACTCATGACTGATGCAACTTGAGCGATCATATCAAGAGTGATTTGGGATGGGCAGGGTTGTGTCCTGATGTTTCCCCGGGTGAGTGTAGTCCCAGATATACTTATGGGTTTACTATATATTGTATATTGTGAATAATTCAATGTTTTGATTTGCATTCTAGTTGGTGTGCCATCAAATGTCAAATATATATACCAACCTTTACTAGCAAAATATGTATCCCCTTCTGTACCGATGACGTCTTTTTAAGTTTATTCTAGTTCTATTTAAACGATTTTGTGCAGTCTAAAAAGGATCTGTAGTGGAAAAAATGGTAAGGGAGATAGTTCGAAGTCTGTCAAATGCTGTAGGCCCTTTTTAAACCGAATAAAATCGTCTCATAGTAGCTTAAATCAAACAGAAAATTACGTCGCCGGTACAGAAAGGGTTAAAGGGGGTCACCGGCTTTTTTTTCTCCTTTTCTCTCTTTCCCTGGCTTGTATCCATTCGGCCCCATTTAGCCAACTGTTTTAAGACGTTTATCCCCATCCAGGTGTCGAATTATTCCTGGCGAGCGATAGCAAGCCAGCATTGTATGGAGAAATCCGGCTTCGCCGGAGACATTTTTCTATCGAAAAATTTACAAATTTAGCTTGTCAAAACAAAAATATATAATAATGCTGGCTCGCTACCGCTCGACAGGAAAATATTGACACCTGGATGGAGTAAACGTCTTAAAACAGTAGGCTGAATGAGGCCGAATGCCGAATGGATACAAGCCAAAGATAGAGGGAGAGAAAGAGAAAAAAAAAGCGAGGTGGGCTCCCTTAACGGTTCAAACTTGGCGACTTGGAAAAGAACTGCATTTGATATATATCGCGGACATTCCCGAGCCAACGAGCCAACTTGTCTTAAGAATCCGCGGTCGTTTGTCAGCCATCGACGTCTTCCGCTCTGGGAATTAGGGTAACTTCCGGTCTATCTATCAGTCTGCATATCTCTCTGCCAATCCTTCTCTCTCTCTCTCTCTCTCTCTCTCTCTCTCTCTCTCTCTCTCTCTCTCTCTCTCTCTCTCTCTCTCTCTCTCTCTCTCTCTTGCATCGTTTATCATCCATCAGGGTCTTCCGCTCTGGGTATAGACAGGAGGCTAACTTTCAATGTATCTATCTGCCTGCTTATCTACCTGCCTATTTATCTATCTATCTACCTATCAACCTATCTATCTCCCTATCCTTCTCTCTCTCTCTCTCTCTCTCCATATTAATTGGCACCTGCCCAGCGTGTAAACAAGAGGGCTGGAATGTTGTAGTTTTCTTTCTTTCTATCTATCTATATATCTGTTTATTAATAGATATATCTGTCTATTTGTGCTTTGATCTATCTATCTGCCTGTGTGCTCATCAATGTGTCTTCCTGTTTATCATTCTAGCTATGTATGGTAGTCTACATCACTGTTGAGATATCTATTCTTCTATCCGTTTATCTAGCTATTAACTGACACCCCTAGATATTTTCTTTGTTTATTATAATCTCCTGGTACTCACAAGTAGAACTTATGTTATGTTTAAAAATATAATATAGCACTAGGCAGCCATTTTTACGTACGATATTTGGGTTAGGTACTGTAATGTTTGGGCAACTTTTGATAGGATTCTAAATAACCACCATCGGGTGCACGATGGAACTCGGGTGTATCTGCGTCCCTGGTTATTCTGTTGTCATTGCCTCTACTTATTTACTGTACATCTATCAATCTATATATCTATCTAGTTTTTTACCTATCTATTTATATTTTGATATATGTACATCCCACTCTATTCGTACTGTCTACGCCTGCATGTCTATATCTCTATTTAGGTATACTTCTATATAGTAATCTTTCCAAATGTCTAACGATATGTAGTAACCAATTTGATCTGTTAAGGGGAGGCAGACCGTTTTTCTGGACCCCCTTCTCCCTAATGTTTAGCCCCACTAGTCTTGATATTATAAGACGTTCGGCCCATTAGTTTGACGATTTTAACCCCTTTCGCCCAATTTTGTTGTCAATTTTAACACTTGTTGTGCCATTTAGGTGTCGATTTTTCCTGGCGAGCGAGAGCGAGCCTGCAATTTTAAAAGGAATCGGCCTTCGGCCTGGGAATTTTTCTACCGAAAAATGTACTCATTTATCTTGTCTAGGGGGTGTTTTTCTAAGCTTGATGGAGGTCTAGGGAGGACACTAAAAAAATATATGAATAAATTAATGAATAGACCAAACAAACGGACTGCCTCTCCTTAACTGTTTATCCAAGTGTTCCGATGCGGCCAAACAGAAGCACAATGAAGGGATTTCCAGCGTCTCTGTAGTTACCCGTCTATGCTCTCTACCTATCTGTCACCTGTCTGTCTGAGTGTTCGTCTGAGACCAAATAGACGTGTAATGATACGATTTCCAGTCTACCCGTCTATTCTATCAACTGTTCCTTTTACCAAGCCATGTCCTTTAACTGCTCTCTCCATCAGATCATGTCCTTTAACTCTTTCCTCCTACCCAGACTCTGCCCTTTAAGCCCTTTAACAGTTTTTTGTTTCTGCTAGATAATACCTTTAACCGTATCTTGTGCGATGCGGGTCTCTGGAACTTCCCTGTTTCACTATTATAGTGAAAGGTTTGGAGGTTTTAAGGCATTTTACCTCAATATCTTGGCGATTCATTACATGACGCTTCACCCTATTTAGCAAGGACTAAGCAAGGACTAAGCACGGACTAAGCAAGGACTAAACAAGGACTAAGCAAGGACTAAGCACGGACTAAGCAAGGACTAAGCACTATGCGGATTGGTACGCGTGGATGTGTGAATTAAGGGGAGATTTCCACTTGAGGGAATTTTTTTCTTTACCCCCTTTCTCCCTTATGTTTAGCCCCAATGCTTTTGAGATTTTAAGACGTTCGCCCCATTAGTTTGGCGATTTTAAAAACGTTCACCCCATTGATGTCACTTTTAAGACCTTTCGTCCAATTTAGGTGTCGATTTTTTCCTGGCGAGCGATAGCGAGCCTGTAATTTAAGAGGAACCGGCCTTCGGCCGGGAAATTTTTCTACCGAAAAATGTACAACTTTATCTTGAAAGGGGGTCATGGGGGTGTAATTTAAAGCTTGATGGAAGTCTAGGAAACACACTAAAAACCCCCCTTTAGCCTACATGGCTGAGAGGCAACGCGCCTGGCTGGTGTGTCGGAAGTTTGGGGTTCGCCTACCCACACCTGCTTATTGACTTGAGTGCATGAACTTCTGCACTGCTCACTGCAATGACGGACATTAGAGATACACAAGTATATGTTAGCAACTGATCAACATGGGCGAACACTAGTTACAGACTATATTTACATCCAAAGCCATTCCAACAGTGCGAGACTATGTATTCCACATGCACCCTCACGCACTATAATGTATATGCTAATATATATATATATATATATATTTAATCAAGTCAGAAAAAATACATGTTTATTGTGTGTATGCTCCTAAGAAGTTGCATTACATTGTTGTCAGAGATGAAGATCTTTAATTATGCAGTACTAACTTAAGGGACACTGATGCTCTAGTGAACAACTAGTAAGTCTGTTGTATTCTACTGATTCCAATGTCCACGTCCCCGTCCTAACCTTAATTGGTCCGAAGGAGGTCTTTTTGGACCTCCTCTGGGTGGGCATTTTTGGTAGCCTAGGGGATAAACTAAAATGCATTGCTCGAAAATGGGAAATGAAAGCAAAATTCTCAATAACAACTACACAAAATTACATAACCCACAAGACGTCGGACCAGGTAGTCTTCATTATTCAGATATTACGAACTTTTTGTAGTGAAATATGCTGTCATAATTATATGAAAACTCGAAGTAAATGTTTTGCAGAGACATGGTTTTATATGTTTCCCTAACGTTTAGACAATATCTGGTATATATGAAATATTACGCTAGGAGAGAGAGAGAGAGAGAGAGAGAGAGAGAGAGAGAGAGAGAGAGAGAGAGAGAGAGAGAGAGAGAAAGAGAGAGAGAGAGAAAGAAAACCTGATCAATGTGGCTCTTGTCTCTTGCTCATCTTTTAAAACTCTCTCCATTGATTCTCTCTTGCTTCCGGGGGTCAAGCTGCATTGATTATTTAGGTAACATTCGATATGCACGTCAGGGTGGGCAGTACACACACACGCACACACACACACACACACACACACCTGGGGAGACATTCAAACAGACATGCATACACACACGCACACACAACTGGGAGGCATTCAAACACACATGCAAATACAGGTGTAGATGCATTCAAACACACGCACACTCTGCTTGTGAGGTATTGAAACATGCATGCAGACACAGGTGTGCATGCATTCAAACACACACGCACACACAGCTTGTGAGGTATTCAAACACACATGCAAACACAGGTGTAGATGCATTCAAACACACACGCACACTCAGCTTGTGAGTTATTCAAACACACATGCAAACACAGGTGTGCATTCATTCTAACACACACGCACACACATAACTGGGTAGGCATTTAAACATGCATGCAAACACAGGTGTGCATGCATTCAAACACAAACGCACACCCAGCTTGTGAGGTATTCAAACACACATACAGACACAGGTGGGGATTCTTTCAAACACACTTGCTAACATACAATAGTCAAACATTAATTCACAGAAAGACATTTGCAAACGTATAGAGATTTATGTCATGTAAATACTTAATTAAACGCATGGAGTAGCATATATTGATAATTTATCTATTGCCAGACGCCTTACTCACCTTATGAGGGTGGCCAGACACAAACGCCCCCAAGCAGACCTGTCCCCTGTGAGAAGGACAACCCACACCAGTTTATTCAAGGGCTTTCGGTATAGAACAATCCGTCTGACTCCGAGGCCCTTTATGTATCATTTTAGCATTATTTGTTCAACAGTGTTTGGTGGCTAGTCCATCCACCAACCTGCCTCACCCTTTGGTGAGCAGTAAAGATTTGTATAAAATTTACTTCGCTAGAATGGTTTCCGAAAAAAGCTGACGAGTCCCATCTACCTAGATGATTTTAAGGTTGTCTCCCCTAGATACTTTGCCGACCAAGGCTGACGAGTCCCATCCACCCGGAAATACACATTAATTTACACGGAAACACTCATACACAACCATGCACTTATTCACAATCACTCACAAATACACAGTCACACACATACTGTATATACCAAGTCACACACGCACACACTATGTCACACACATACACTACCAGCAGAGGCAGCAGTCAGATACAGGCCCCAAAACATTATTATAATTACCCCCTTCATTAAAGGGGGTAATTCCACGGACCATTACCTCCTGCTAATGGGGCACGCCTATCATAAATATACCTGTCAAATTATCCACCTTCCTGCTCTCTCTCTCTCTCTCTCTCTCTCTCTCTCTCTCTCTCTCTCTCTCTCTCTCTCTCTCTCTCTCTCTCTCTCTCTCTCTCTCTCTCTCTCTCTCTCTCTCTCTCTCTCTCTCTCTCTCTCTCTCTCTCTCTCTCTCTCTCTCTCTCTCTCTCTCCAGCTAATGTGGTCTACCTGTCATAAATACCTCTTTATGTACTTATATTAAGACTGCATATTCTCAACATTTTTAAATTCATATTTGTTTTCACCAACTCACCAATTAATTTAAAAATAAACCCAACTAATGAAATCAATGAAAGTAATGAATACATGTGGTACTCCAAGGACTCGAACCTAGGATTCTCACACCGAAATTCCGCACACTAAGCATTGGGCTATCAATACAGTTAAAGGTTTATGCACAAGCCTACGATTTATTATACATCTTAGAATACTGCATATTAATCTTAGCCTGTACATATATCCAACTGCACTCTGATAAAGTAATGATTAGACGCATGGATGGGGTAATTATGGGGCACATAACTACAAAGGAAGGCCTCCTGTAAATTACTCCTGAACCTGGATAAATTCATATTTGTTTCCACCAACTGTGATTTTGCTTGCTACCCAACGATGTGTGCACGACTGACCATCATCATTATCATTGAAAAAAACTAATTATTTGGTTCACATAACTCACACCAAGACAGCATACCATTATAGTATTTTAACCCTTTGACGATCATGACGCGTTCTAGCAGTTTGTTTGGGCGATATTATACAGCTTAGGAAAAATCTCTAAAAATCGAAGAGGTAAAGTTGATCTCAATTAACCTCTTGACTCACGTAGATCGCTCCTTCATTTAAGGTAGCCCACCTCGCTTTTTTTCTCTTTCTCTCCCACTCTTTGGCGTGTATACATTCGGCCCCATTCAGCCTACTGTTTCAAGACGTTTACCCACATCCAGGTGTCAATATTTTCCGCCAGCATATATATATTTTTGTTTTTTGTCAGCAAGCTAAATTTGTAAAAATTTTGATAGAAAAATTTCTCCGGCGAAGCCGGATTTCTCCATGCAATGCTGGCTCACTATCGCTTGCAAGGAAGAAATCGACACCTGGAGGGGGGAAAACGTCTTAAAACAGTTGGCTGAATGGGGCCGAATGCATACAAGCCAGGGAAAGAGAGAAAAGGAGAGAAAGATTAAAACAAAAAAAACGTTGAACACCCTTAATAACATCGTCTAGTAATATCCAATATGAATGGTGAAAATGCGTCATCATTCTCAAGGGGTTAATTGGTTATATTGCAATGTACAGTCGCCTAATAAGTGATGTCTCGGCACCAATTAAGTTTTGATCAATAATTAGTATCAGCAATATTTACACACGATTTCTTCTTTTTTGTGAGATATACAACCACGTCCCTACACTTACCCACCTTATTCAACATCTGACAGACATTAATACAGTACAGAGCGAGCCAAACGTAATGATAGCTGAGACATGACTTATTAGCGCCACTGTACTCGTTGGGTAGATGTCTTCTCTTGATACCCCAGGTTTTTGAAGAGTGAAAGCTATAGATGACCCAGATTCGGCTGCGTCATATGTGTGGGGCGATAGAGCCGTTCTCATCATATGTTTCTTTTTTTTGTTTTCTGGTCACCCTTTTCCCTCACGTTTAACCTCATTAGTTTGGAGATTCTAAAACGTTCGCCCCATTTCTTTTTCAATATTAAAACCTTTCTTATAATAGGTGTCATTTTTTTCCTGACGAGCGATAGCGAGCCTGTAATATAGTAGTAACTGGCCTTCGGCCGGGACATTTTTCTATCGAAAAAAATTTAAATTTATCTTGAGGGTTCAATTAAAAAAATAATAAAAAAAAATAAAAATAAAAATAATAATAATAATAAAAATAATAATAATAATAATAATAATAATAATGAAAAGCTATTGGAGCCAATGGTGAGGATAGACAACCCTAAGCAGCTAATATAACTACTGCCAATACCAGCTTATTACAGTACCGGCAGACTGCCGGTACTGTAATAAGCTGGTATTATCCTCCCTAATGACAGCAGGAACAAATGCCAACAACGCAATACATGTCACGTTAAATATAGGATGTTAATTACGCCAGCCATTCTGTTGTATTATAACATTCATTGGCCTATATTGGCAACGGGTAGGCTGGGCAGAGAGTTTTCAGGGGAAAACATTGTTGCATTATTCCAATACAACATTTTCTATAATTATCAATAATTTTAATACTTTGTTAATACTATTAATTCTTTCCTATTATATGATAATGATAATATTTACTATAATTATGATCATTAGTTTATTACTATAATTATCATTTGATTTACCTAGAAAATAGTACATGTACAATAGTACAATAGTTAACGTGGAAGACAGAATTTCTCTAATACTTCCATCTGTGTTCCACAGCAAGAATATAGACTATATTTAAGCCTTAGCAGTAGTCCGCGTCAATGTTCACATCTCACCGACCCAGATACCTCTCCTCCATCACTTGAATGTCTTTGTGGAAATGCTCTCCTTCCTCCTCGCTCAGATCACCCAAGTTGTCCGGAAAGTAGGCTAAATCAGAGCTGAGATAACACACCTTTATGGTGATGAGATAACACACCTTTATGGTGATGAGATAACACACCTTTATGGTGATGAGATAACACACCTTTATGGTGATGAGATAACACACCTTTATGGTGATGAGATAACACACCTTTATGGTGATGAGATAACACACCTTTATGGTGATGTTTGCATTATGAACCTGGACAATACGTTCGTACGTTTCACTGCGGTGGTTGCCTAAAATAATCGTGACAAAGGACTGCAAATTATTGGCATTGATCTCATTGTCCCCCTGTTTAGCGTCACTTATGTTTGGAAGATTCGTCACGGCTTTCATTGTTGAGTCCTCTGACGAAATTCTTCATTACCCAGAGTTCGTGATTAGTGACGAAT
Organism: Paralithodes platypus; assembly: GCA_032716605.1. Lineage (NCBI taxonomy): Eukaryota > Metazoa > Arthropoda > Malacostraca > Decapoda > Lithodidae > Paralithodes > Paralithodes platypus. The sequence goes on from CM064487.1 coordinate 135,144,759, forward strand.
ATACATTATTCTGCCGATTGATCGAAGTAATTGACAGGATTGTGCGAGCCTGCGTTATAAGTAGTGCAGTTTATCTGCTAAACTGTTTCACAAATAGAGAATATAGAAAACAGAGAATGTGTTTTGCAGCTTATGTGAGGAACACATTTTTTGTCAGAGTCACCAACTTTGATAGCTTTTCTTAACAAAATGTGTGATGTTTGACGGTCTGACATAGGTGCCTTAGCGACAGATACAGAAGAACCCGTTGGAGTCATTATTTAATGTTTGTATTCATTACAGAAATTATATCAGTCAGACAATATCAAAGAACTTATCTACACTGTACCGGTATGTATATATTTGTTTAAACTAAGAGAGCATAAAACCTGACCTGATTGAGCAATAGAAGTTACTTTTTCAAATTCACCATGCAACACCCATAAAAGAATAACTAAAAGCAACCTTGACCTCGGAACTCCAACGCAGACCAATTGTATCTAATGTCCCTCAACCCTTCTAGCATTTTTCCTTTAAATTAGTTAGCTCACAAGTCACTTCGTCCAAATGTCAATTCGTCCAGGCACGATTTGTTACATCCAGTTACATTAAGTTAGGCAAAGGTGATTGAAAGGACTCGTGGCTGAAAGGCCTCGTGGCTGAGAGGCCTCGTGGCTGAGAGACCTCGTGGCTGAGAGGCCTCGTGGCTGAAAGAACTCGTGGCTGAGAGGACTCGTGGGTCAGACGACTCGTGGGTGACACGACTCTTTGGTGACACGACTCGTGGGTGACACGACTCGTGGATGATACGATTCGTGAGTGGTACGACTCGTGGGTGATATGACTCATGGATGAAAGGACTCGTGGCTGAAAGGACTCGTGGGTGAAAGGAATCGTGGGTGAAAGGAATCGTGGCTGAAGGACTCGTGGGTGAAAGGACTCGTGGGTGAAAGGACTCGTGGGTGAAAGGAATCATGGGTGAAAGGAATCGTGGGTGAAAGGAATCGTGGGTGATATGACTCGTGGCTGAAAGGACTCGTGGCTGAAAGGACTCGTGGCTGAAAGGACTCGTGGCTGAAAGGACTCGTGGCTGAAAGGACTCGTGGCTGAAAGGACTCGTGGCTGAAAGGACTCGTGGTGAAAGGACTCGTGGTGAAAGGACTCGTGACTGAAAGGACTCGTGACTGAAAGGACTCGTGGCTGAAAGGATTCGTGGCTGAAAGGACTCGTGACTGAAAGGACTCGTGGGTGATATGACTCGTGGGTGACATGACTCGTGGGTGATATGACTCGTGGGTGACATGACTCGTGGGTGACATGACTCGTGGGTGACATGACTCGTGGGTGACATGACTCGTGGGTGACATGACTCGTGGGTGACATGACTCATGTCGGCAACACAATCTAGATAAATTGTCATGTTGGGCCCAAATTTGGCAAATGAGTTTCAATGCGGATAAATGTAAGGTACTACATATCGGATACCTAAATGAGAAAGCAAACTATTCGATGAATGGCACTCAGCTTAAGAATGTAAACAGAGAAACCGATCTGGGAGTAACAATATCGAGTAACCTAAAACCGAGTCAACAATGTTCAGAAGTTGTTAAGAAGGCAAACAAAATAATTGGCTTTATAGGCAGGTCATTTGAGCATAAATCCAAAGAAGTTATCCTAACCCTTTATAATTCCTTAGTCCGCCCTCTTCTGGAATACTGCGTTCAATCCTGGTGCCCTTATTACCAAAAAGATATAAACTAGCTAGAACGAGTTCAACGCAGAGTTACCAAAATGATACCTAGCTTAAAGAACAAACCATACGAAGAGCGTCTTAGAGAATTAAATCTATTTCCTTTAACCCAGCGCAGATTAAAAGGTGACTTAATTCAAGTGTTCAAAATCATCAAAGGCATCGACAATATGAACTGTAGTAAGTACTTCACTATCGACCAATCTAATTACACGAGGGGAAACGGTTGCAAAATTATTGGTAAATCTTTTAACTCGCACGAATCTAAGAATTTCTTCTTCAATCGAGTTGTCAACTTGTGGAATGGGCTTCCCCGAAACGTTATAGACTGCATCACCGTTGATTCATTTAAACTCCGCCTAGACAAATATCTCGCATCAAACCCGCGACTGACTGCGTTTGTAAATGAATAACTTTATTTTATCCCCCCCTCAGTTACTAACCCATCTGTCCTCTACTAACTTCCTAATCCTGCCACAGACATTAGTTCCAGGGCAGTAATTCCCTTTCCAATGTACCCTTACCCACTCTAAACTACTGTTTGGACACTTGATCCTCAGTGTTTTGGAGGACAAGCAACCTAGAATTGGGTCACTAGATCTGTTGTTGCTTGATTTCCTTTGTACTCATTTGTACTTTGTACTCGTGGGTGACATGACTCGTGGGTGAAAGGACTCGTGGGTGATATGACTCGTGGGTGATATAACTCGTGGGTGACATGACTCGTGGGTGACATGACTCGTGGGTGATATGACTCGTGGGTGATATGACTCGTGGGTGATATGACTCGTGAGTGAAATGACTCGTGGGTGATATAACTCGCACGTGGTATGACTCGTGGGTGATATGACTCGTGGGTGATATGACTCGTGGGTGATATGATTCGTGGGTGATATGATTCGTGGGTGATATGATTCGTGGGTGATATGACTCGTGGGTGATATGACTTGTGGGTGATATGACTCGTGGGTGACATGACTCGTGGATGATATGACTCGTGGGTGACATGACCCGTGGGTGATATAACTCGTGCGTGGTATGACTCGTGGGTGATATGACTCGTGGCTGAAAGGACTCGTGGGTGATATGACTCGTGGGTGATATGACTCGTGGGTGATATAACTCATGGGTGACATGACTCGTGGGTGATATGACTCGTGGGTGACATGGCTCGTGGGTGATATGACACGTGGGTGATATGACTCGTGGGTGACATGACTCGTGGGTGACATGACTCGTGGGTGACATGACTCGTGGGTGACATGACTCATGTCGGCAACACAATCTAGATAAATTGTCATGTTGGGCCCAAATTTGGCAAATGAGTTTCAATGCGGATAAATGTAAGGTACTACATATCGGATACCTAAATGAGAAAGCAAACTATTCGATGAATGGCACTCAGCTTAAGAATGTAAACAGAGAAACCGATCTGGGAGTAACAATATCGAGTAACCTAAAACCGAGTCAACAATGTTCAGAAGTTGTTAAGAAGGCAAACAAAATAATTGGCTTTATAGGCAGGTCATTTGAGCATAAATCCAAAGAAGTTATCCTAACCCTTTATAATTCCTTAGTCCGCCCTCTTCTGGAATACTGCGTTCAATCCTGGTGCCCTTATTACCAAAAAGATATAAACTAGCTAGAACGAGTTCAACGCAGAGTTACCAAAATGATACCTAGCTTAAAGAACAAACCATACGAAGAGCGTCTTAGAGAATTAAATCTATTTCCTTTAACCCAGCGCAGATTAAAAGGTGACTTAATTCAAGTGTTCAAAATCATCAAAGGCATCGACAATATGAACTGTAGTAAGTACTTCACTATCGACCAATCTAATTACACGAGGGGAAACGGTTGCAAAATTATTGGTAAATCTTTTAACTCGCACGAATCTAAGAATTTCTTCTTCAATCGAGTTGTCAACTTGTGGAATGGGCTTCCCCGAAACGTTATAGACTGCATCACCGTTGATTCATTTAAACTCCGCCTAGACAAATATCTCGCATCAAACCCGCGACTGACTGCGTTTGTAAATGAATAACTTTATTTTATCCCCCCCTCAGTTACTAACCCATCTGTCCTCTACTAACTTCCTAATCCTGCCACAGACATTAGTTCCAGGGCAGTAATTCCCTTTCCAATGTACCCTTACCCACTCTAAACTACTGTTTGGACACTTGATCCTCAGTGTTTTGGAGGACAAGCAACCTAGAATTGGGTCACTAGATCTGTTGTTGCTTGATTTCCTTTGTACTCATTTGTACTTTGTACTCGTGGGTGACATGACTCGTGGGTGAAAGGACTCGTGGGTGATATGACTCGTGGGTGATATAACTCGTGGGTGACATGACTCGTGGGTGACATGACTCGTGGGTGATATGACTCGTCGGTGATATGACTCGTGGGTGATATGACTCGTGGGTGAAATGACTCGTGGGTGATATAACTCGCACGTGGTATGACTCGTGGGTGATATGACTCGTGGGTGATATGACTCGTGGGTGATATGATTCGTGGGTGATATGATTCGTGGGTGATATGATTCGTGGGTGATATGACTCGTGGGTGATATGACTTGTGGGTGATATGACTCGTGGGTGACATGACTCGTGGATGATATGACTCGTGGGTGACATGACCCGTGGGTGATATAACTCGTGCGTGGTATGACTCGTGGGTGATATGACTCGTGGCTGAAAGGACTCGTGGGTGATATGACTCGTGGGTGATATGACTCGTGGGTGATATAACTCATGGGTGACATGACTCGTGGGTGATATGACTCGTGGGTGACATGGCTCGTGGGTGATATGACACGTGGGTGATATGACTCGTGGGTGATATTACTCGTTGGTGATATGACTCGTGGATGATATAACTCTTGGTTGTTATGACTCGTGGGTGATATGACTCGTGGCTGAAAGGACTCGTGGGTGATATGACTCGTGGGTGATATGACTCGTGGGTGATATGACTCGTGGGTGGTATGACTCGTGGGTGAAAGGACTCGCGGCTGAAAGGACTCGTGGCTGAAAGGACTCGTTGGTGAAAGGACTCGTGGGTGATATGACTCGTGGGTGAAATGACTTGTGGGTGATATGACTCGTGGGTGAAAGGACTCGCGGCTGAAAGGACTCGTGGGTGAAAGGACTCGTGGGTGATATGACTCGTGGGTGATATGACTCGTGGGTGATATGACTCGTGGGTGATATGACTCGTGGGTGATATGACTGGTTTTAGTAATCTGTTCTGTCTTAGCTCCAGAAGTTCTTAATTATTCTTACCAGAAAATATAGAAACAAATTCGTTGGCACCTAATGAACAGTCTTTCTACGCTAATTATTTTCTTGTTGAGTAATATATATTATATAACGTATGTTTATTTGTTATATTTTCTTGATATAGAGTGGGTTAAGATAATATAGACTATAGTCCATTCATTATAGGTCGGCCATAAATCGTGACCTCTAACTTCTGCAACTCAAAAAGAGCTAGAGCAAATGGGCTGTCAATTTCTGGCCTACCTATAATGAACAGGGTATAGATTAAGTTAGATTAAGTTAGATCAGTGTGTGTTTATATTGATGTGACATTTGTGTAGATTATGGATTAGGTTAGATAAATGTGTACTAGGTAAAGTTATGCTAGGTTAGAAATAGTTAGGCTATGTTAAGTTAGTATAGGCTAGGCTAAAAAAAAAAAAAAAAAAAATGACGTGGTAAGTGCCAGAGCATAATATTATTATACATACATAGGTTATCAGAGGTTTTTCCGTATCTACAAACAACCTCATATTGGTTGCAGAAGATAGTCTCGCGCCCCCAATCAAGAGATTGTCCAATTTACTTAACGTTCTAGGCTACTATATATAGGTGGCACGGGAAATAACGAGATATTAATTGGGAAGGGAGGATTTGGGTTAGCTTTGAAGATATATGTAGGATAATTTAGTGGGATTGATATTTTTTTTTCTACTATATTTCAACTACTCCCTCTCGGGCATAGGCTGAGAGCCTGTACATCCAACCGCTGAACACGGTGAAGCTCGCGAGGTCTTGTTCCTTGTTCCAAGCGGCTCGCTTGGTGTAGTGACTAGCGTCTCGGACTTCCACCCAGAAGGCCCGGGTTCGCGCCCACGCTCGGCGCATTAAAGATTTTTCACAAGCACTGAGTCATTACCATCCCTCATGAGCAAAGGGATGGGGTAGTAGTACAGGACCCCAATGGAAATACGCCTAATCGGCCTTATTGAGCTATCCTTAGCTAGCTTAGCATGCGCTAGCTTTAAGAACTATTATTATTATTATTATTATTATTCCAGTCTAGGGAGTGAGGCATGTGAAGCACCCAGAGTTCCACTCACGGCTCAAAGCAACCCCATCTCTGAAGCCGCTTCACCTTCGTGCTTCCCTGTCTCACCCCCTACACTCGGACCCCCAGAATAGATATATGATAGATATATGTAGAGAGAGAGTATACTGTAGACGATCGTATATAGAGGAAATAGGGATAACAGGATTAATTAATGGGCTAGGCAGGATGTGGGTTAGCTTTAAGATATGTAAATTAATGTCGATAGAGAGAGAGAGAGAGAGAGACTATGTGTAGTGGAGAGATTTCATTTGTAGGGGAAAGAGGAATTGTGGGCTATTAATCGGGGAGGGAGGATTGGTTTAGAGAGAGAGAGAGAGAGAATGTGTGCACTCTCGACTATGGAGGAAAGCGGAGTAATAGGGAAAGATAATTGATAAGTAAATAATGATATGGTTGAGATTTAAAGATTTCTATGGTAATCCAGAGAGAGAGAGAGAGAGAGTGCGTTTTAGTTTATTGATTTTTTGTTATCTCTTTGTTCGGTTTAGCTTATCAAATATTGTTGGATATATTTATGTATGTTCCCTTTAGTTTATCTATATTTGTTTATCCACTTATTAATGTTTGCTTTAGGTTATCTATTTGTGTTATACCGTTACTAAGATATTGTCAGCCAGTGTTCTCGGTTATGGTTGGAGAGTGGAATAATTAACTGGGTGATAGGATAGGGGTCGGAGTTAAAGGGATATTGGATACTGTGTGTGTGTGTGTGTGTGTGTGTGTTATTGTGTGGTACTGTGTGTTACGTTGTGTGTGTGCGTGTATATACATATATACCGGTCAATATATACAGTATATATACAGTATATATATATATATATATGACAACTGTCCCCCACAAAGTTGAAAAAGTGATAGAGAACCAGACTCAAGGTGCATTAGAGTCAAAACGTCTGGATACACAGAGCTTGAAGCAGAGAGTTCCAGAGCTACTTGTTGAGGAGAAGAAAGACTGGGAAAGTCAATTCACTCTTGGGTTAGAGCAATTGGAGGGTTGGTAGTGGTCAACCTTCTTTGTGACAGGTTGAATGAGAGTAAACTTCCAGCAAGAAGGGAAGATGTTAGAGGAAAGACAGATACAGAAGAGTTTGCATAGGTAGGGAGTCAGCACAGAAGAACAGTTATTGAGTACAACAGGAGAAATACCATCTGGTTCGAAGGCCTTCTTAGTATTACCAAGAGAGGTCAGAAAGTACATAATTAGAAGAGATTAGAATATTAGGCAAAAGTAAGATGGTCCAGATAGAATGGGAGGAATGGCACCAGACTCATCCAAGAGAGAGTGTGCAGCAAAAGTGTCCGCGAGGAGTTCAGCTTTGTCAGAAGAGTTTTTGGCAAGTCGAAGAACATATTTGGCATGATTCTGTGCAGAAACATACGGAGGTCAAGATTCATAAGCTTAAAAGTGTCGGTGCCGTCTGATTGCTTCCTCCTTAATGCAAAACAGCAGTAGAATAAATGTGAATACACAAACAAATTTTAGCTTTAGATTGAAAGTATGAAAAGGGAATAAATACCTCCATGACCAGTGATGCGCTCGGCACACTCCAAGGGTTTCTGGCCACAGAAGTAAAAATAAGGCAATGGGAAATTAAAACTAAAAAGTACGGCCAAAGAGACCCCCAGTCGGCAGTGCCAAAATGCCACAAGGGATGTTTGGTTGGGTGGGTTGGATGGCCGTACTGGAGAAATAGGACAAGTAACAAAGATAAGGTTATAATCGGAGTAGCCCAACGGAGAGAAATGATTCACAGTGTATGCAGAAGAATTAGAGGTCAGAATTAAGTCAAGGATGTTGGGCCGATCACCAAGGCGATCAGGGGTACGGGTAGGGTGCTAAGAAAAACTGCTCTAGGTCATTTATGATAGAAAAGATATAAGATTGTTCACCATATTGGTCTATGGAATTAGAGAAGAACCTTTTGCGGTGGAGAACATTGAAATCACCTAAGATGGAGATTTCAGAGAAAAGAGTTGTTGATAGGATGTGTCAGTAGAGTTAGGGGATAGATAGACAGCACAGATATATTTAGTTTGGGTGAATATATAATAGGGAGAAGAAATGGGCGGTTTGGACAGAACTCATGGTGGGGTCTCTAGCAAGGGGGAAAACATCACTTATGAATTAACTTCATGGTAAATGCAGGTGGGGAAACGGGAAAGTCGCTTTGTGGACTTTTCCTTCCATTCACAACAATCTCATTACTTATGAAATAATAACAGAGATGAAGACAGGGGCAGTTTAGACAGAACCAATGGCGGGTCTCTAGCAAGGGCGGATGACTAGGGTAGAGCTATCACGGCAAGGTTTTCCCTAGTGGCGTCGGGGGAGTGACCGGGATTGGGAAATATAAGTAAATTTCTAAAGGATTATCCCTACAATATATATACATATACGTGTGTGTGTGTATCAATGTGCATCTTTCAAATCTGTTTGTCCGACTAACAAACTGTCCAATTTAGTTAGATTCCTTGAAAATGGGGGAAAACAGGTATAATATAATCTATTTATTTCACTCCCAACACCATACACCTCCCAATGAAATTAATGAAAGTAGGTAATCTTCTCTGAATCAGAACCTGGGTTACCATATACAGATCTTAAACACTAACCATTGCACCATCAAGACAGTTAAAGGTTAAGTACATGACTACGATTTGATATCCATCTATCAAATATTGGATATCAATCTAATCATGTACTCAAGAGTCAACTGCACACTGAATAGCCTAATGTTGTAAGTGAAAGGAAAGAACACGTTATGGGGCACAGATCTCTAAGGACCAACCTCGTTATGAAATGTATAACAGGGAACGTTAATTGATAAGGGAGGATAAGGGTTAAGTTTAAGAGAACGAGAGAGAGAGAGAGTGAGAGCATATCTAATCCTCCTCCAACCTCCCTACCTAAAAGATTACTAAAAATATCCCTGGCTTTCCATCATCATGGTAATTGAATTAAGAGAAGATCCAACAAAATTTAATCATGATTTATAAGAAGACTGTTTGAAGAAAGAGAAGGCTTATTATTTTCCGTTGTCGGAGAAGGTTATATATATATACTGTATATATATATATATATATATATATATATATATATATATATATATATATATATATATATTTGATGAAAGACATAACACATTATTGTGTTAACTAGCAAGACCAATTATATGCAAATAAGTCAAGTAAATACCATCCATAGGGTAAAGACAGGATATATTTGCTAACTAAATGAGGACAGTTTTACAAGGGGGCCAGAGTTTCCAGATGAGGCAAGTTAGACCATTAATCTCCTAACTTCCAAGGTCACAAGATTACCGAAGTGGGTAAGGTTTTCATGAATGATTAATTACCGAGCTAGCTAGTCCTAACAGAGAGAGAGGTTGATTAATTACCGAGCTAGCTAGTCCTAACAGAGAGAGAGGTTGATTAATTACCGAGCTAGCTAGTCCTAACAGAGAGAGAGGTTGATTAATTACCGAGCTAGCTAGTCCTAACAGAGAGAGAGGTTGAGAGCTTCCTAATGATTGATCATTCTAATGTCTCGTTCTACAATACATGAAGATATGGACACATTCTACAATACATGAAGATATGGACACATTCTACAATACATGAAGATATGGACACATTCTACAATACATGAAGATATGGACACATTCGTGAATCCAGGGCTTGTATATTGTAAAGTAACGTTAAGGGGCTATTGGCTGTATTTTTGGTCTATGTATTGTATAGTAAAGTTAAGGGGCTATTGGCTGTATTTTTGGTCTATGTATTCAGTTATTCATATATTATTTAGTTTCCTCGCTAGACCTCCATCAAGCTTCAAAAAAACACCTCTACCTTCGGTAGAAAAATATCCCGGCCGAAGGCTGGTTCCTCTTCAAATTACAGGCTCGTTATCGCTCGCCAGGAAAGAATTGACACCTAAATGGCATGAAAGGTCTTAAAATGGACAACGAAATGGGGCGAAGGCGTTGAAATAGCCAAGCATATTAGTTTTGAGATAACTAATATGCTAAACGTGAGGGAGAAGGGGGTCCAGAAAAAGCGACCAAGACCTCCTTAAGGTGTTGGTGCAATTATGACTATCTGGATCGTTTTTTTGGATAGAACTTGCTTTTCAATAAATAGTATACAGTATGTAGTTGTGTAGTTGATGCACAGGAAATATATTCATAAATTGGTTTCCTGAGATATGCTTATACATAGTTAGAAATAGGTGAAGTCCACGAATATTAGTGAGTGATCTAGAGGCTATGGCATCCGACTGTACTGTACACCAAGGGAGTTTATGGGAAGCTTATGTCGTGCAACCAGTGTGTGTCATCCCCAGTGAGTTGCACACCCTGTCATAACTTGATTGAAAGTTTTACCTTAGGCAAATATTCCTATGTGGAGAGTGCCAGTGCTGCTGTGATAGCTTGATGCTAGGGTCGTAGATAATACACTGGCAAATGAGAAGTTATTCAACATCAATTATAACATTAACTTTCTTAAAATAAACAACAAAACTAAATTGTCTTATTATAACTAATTATATTTTGATGTAGTGTTGGCTTTATACTTGATAGTTCTTCCTTTGCTTTTGAAAGTATTACAACTGGCAACACAGTATAATTTCATGAATGCTACTATGCTACTTTATTCCATCTCATAATTATTCGTTTCAGTCTTAATACTAAACTATCCCGGTTTGACACTGATAGGCAGGCTATTCTTTCAGGCCCAAAATAAGAACGAGGAAATGTTCGTTCAACATTTCCAAGGCTGCGATGATCAGAATTAATGACTGCAGACTTGTATGGGGAAAATTCTACCAAACCTTTTCATTGGAACTAATATGAATTCGGTCAGGGCTACGGATATGGAAATTTGGCGATATATATTGAGCAGAATTAGCGGGATAATGCCCACCAAAGCATATTGTTAGCTATGTAACTCCACACAAGGAAAGTTTTAACATTATATTCAGGCACGCCTTTGAAGCATATGCATCTTGTAGTATGTATTGTACAATAAACAGCAACAGTTGTGGTGGTAGTTACGATGATAATAGTAATCATAATGATGACGGCAGTGGCTGTATTATTGACAGTGGAAGTAATTGTTTGAAGTTTATTATAAAGGTGATAATGTTCTGGTTGTGATAATGTTCATTTCCTCGAGAGTCCCATGACTAGCACTTTTGATTTAACATCCCAACTTTTCGATTTCACACAAATGTCCATTAATGTTTTCGGCATCATTAATTTTGGCTGTATGTGGAGCCTTGTTTCACTTATTTATCCAACTGTACGATTGTGCTGCCGGGGAGTGAGTGGTATTCGGTGTCCGACACTTGGGACAATAGGAGAGGAGGAGGCAACATTAGCACTGAGAGAGAGAGAGAGAGAGAGAGAGAGAGAGAGAGAGAGAGAGAGAGAGAGAGAGAGAGAGAGAGAGAGCGAGAGCGAGAGCGAGAGCGCGAGGGCGAGAGCAAGAGAGAGAGAGAAATGTTGCTGGTGTAAAGTAATAGGGTACATATTAGCATTAAGAGCTTGTGTGTTTTGGATATGTGTACAAATACTGTATAAGTGCGAGTGTGTGTGTGAGAGAGTGTACGTATACATAGGATTAGAAGTGTCTGTGTGATTGTGCGTAAGGGGAAAGAATATGCCCCACGTGCCTTCTGTGTGTGTGTCGTAAAAGGCATCTAAAGAGGATGGGTTGGTGGGCTTGCAACCCCCACCCGTGAAAAATACTTACTGCAACGATGAATGAACGAACAGCCTAGGATCTGGACGGACCTAATGTTGACAAACTCCGACCTACCATGGACAGTCTAAGGATTGTGACTTGGAATGTAAGAGGCATGAATGATGACACAAAAGAGAGAGAAGTTCTAGAAGTGTTAATGAATGACAGGCTGGATGTATGCGGAATGACAGAGACCAAATGGAGGGGTACAGATGTGAGAGAGTGGGAGTGTGGAATGGGTGTATGTGCTGGAGTGAGTGAGGGAGCGAAAAAGGGTGCGTGTTTGTTTGTAAGTAACAAATGGAAGGAGCGTGTAAGAGACTATGGTTCTGTGGGTGCAAGAATTGTGTGGGTGAGAATGAAAGTAGGAATCCAAACGTGGGTGGTTGTGTGTGTGTACGCTCCAACAGAGGATAAAACTGTACGAGAGGAAGAGGAGTTCTGGGTGAATGTTGATGCGTGCCTGGATAAGTATGGCATGAGCAAAAGAATATTTCTGATTGGGGATATGAATGGAAAGGTGTACGTATGTGTGGAGAGGAGGCTGTGGATAGCTAACACCTTCTTCCGACACAGAATGATACACTGGTACACATGGATAGTGGTGTAGAGGAGGAGGGATGGGACAGTGGAGGAACGAAATGCACTGATTGATTATATAGGTGTGGATGAACGAATGAATGTGCTGGATGCTAGAGTGTATAGGGAAATTAGGGGGGGGGGGGGTTGGACCATTATGTAGTAGTAGCTAAAATTAGGATACAAAAGAAGTGGGTGAGGAGAGCTGGAGGGAAGCAAGAGGAAAGTGGAGTGGCGAAGAGAGTGGAGAGGTTGCAGGAGGAGGAGATCAGGAAGAGTTCAAGAGAGCAGTAGAGAGACGACTACTATGGGTTTCAGAGGCCGTGTTACATCGTTGTTCGGGAATAACTTATTAATAAACAGTTGGATTAGTATGATCCAAGTGTGTTTTGGTTTCAACCAAGAAAAATCAATTTGATTCCCGAGGAGGACGAGACGGATGGGCAGTCTCATCGCATCCATTGCCTATGTTCATTTAGTAGTTAATAAACCTAGAGTTAGTGGACGTTTGTGACGCCACATCTAGGAAAGTAAATTGCAGTAACCTGGATAATATACAGTAGCCCCTGTGTGCCAGGCTGGGTAACTACTTTGCGCCGTGGCATATCATAGAGTAATGTGTAAGTCTCCTTACTTTACTTTGAGTGAGTGTAGGTGTGTGTGTCGCTGTTTGATGTTTGTCACAATAGGAGGCAACGTTAGCATTAAGAGCGAGTGTGTGCGTGTGCTCTATGTGTATACAAATGTATGTGTGTATTCTGTATATCGTTTGTGTGTATGTGTGTGTATGCATTCCGAGTGTATTATCTCTGTGTGTTAGTGTAGTGCGTGTGTGTGTTTGATGAATTGATATGTGGTTGTGTACATAGTGACTATAATAGCTATAACATTAGCATTAAGAGCTGGAGAGTGTTGGATATGTCAACATGGGCGGACCTTCTCTCTTCCAATGAAAGCAGGTGCATAGCTACCAATAATAGCTCAGCCTACTATCACAACCACCACTACCAATACAACAACAACTACCATCACCATCAACCACTATTTAATACCATCACCCTTACCACCGCCAGTAGATTCACAACCAACCTTACCAATACCACTACAACTACCATGAACACCAACACTACCATTATCAAAATGTGTCACCCTTACCACAGCAACTCGAGTTACGATCAAACGTACCATTATCATTACCACCACAACTACCATGACCACCAACACTACCACTATCAAATATGATCACCCCAACCACCCCATTACATTCATGAACAACCCTACCATTACCAATACCACTATCACTACAACTACCATTACGATAAACACTACCACTACCAAATATTATCACCCCTACCACCACCACTAGATTCACAACCAGCCCTACCATTACCAATATCACTATCACTACAAATACCATTACGACAAACACTACCACTATCATATATTATCACCTTTAGATTCAATAACAACCTCACCCATTTCACTACGCCCAACATCATCACTAACACCACCACTACCTTACTTAATAATACTATATTGTTGGCATAGTCAAAATCTAAAGCTTAACGAATACCTTGATGATGATTTGTGAATATCATTAAAAAGGGACATTAATTCAAAACGTTTTCGACGCATTACTCACAAGCTATTAAAAACATATCATGACTGTCAAGAAAAAGATTTCAATAATAATTACACTTACATGGATTATGAGCAAGACCATCGTTGAGCTATTGATTCTGACTGTAGAGTAAAGACATGCCCTTCCATAGCTATCTATCTAAGCTCTAAAGTGGAACACATCCTATTCACCTCTCTTTTCGCAGAAATCTCAATCTTATTAGATTTCAACGTTCACCACTGCCAATGGTTCTCCTCTGACCAACCTGGTGAACAAGCCTACATCTTTTCTATCCTAAATGACCTAGAGCAGTTAGTTCAGCAACCCGCCTGTATCCTGGACCGTTTCGGAGATCGGCTCAACATTCTTGACTTGTTTCTAACTTCTAACCCTTGTGCTTGTACTGGCGATCTTTTATCTCCTTTAGGCTCCTCCGAAAATAAACTTAACTCTGTCACCTTTCCTATCTCTTCAATATGGCCACCCGATCCTCCCTGCCGGCGACGCTTGTGAAATTTTGGCACTGCCGACTGGGACGCTCTTCGGCAGTACTTCTTTGATTTCCAATGGCATGATTTTTGCTTCCATGGCCAGGAACCCTCGAAGAGAGGTGAACGCATTGCTGAGGTAATCCTCTCAAGCATGGAGGCATACATTCCATTTTCTCTCTCCCAGTCTAATGCAAAAAAAATATTGGTTTACTCATGCTTGTTCTACTGCTGTCCGCAATAAGGAGGAAGCATTCAAACGGTACCGTCACCTTCAAACTCAAGAATCTCATTCTTCCTATGTTTCTGCCCGGAATCAAGCCAAACCTTAATTGTCTTTGACTCGCCAAACACTCTTTCGTCAACAATATATATGCATTGAACTATCCAACTCTAGCTCTTCCCAAGCTTTATGGCATCTAGCCAAACACCTCTCCAACAATATTTCTTCCTCGTTTTTCCCTCTCCTTTTCCACTCTGACAGCACTACCATCGCTTCTTTCTCTGACAAAGCTGAACTCTTCGCCAGAACCTTCGCTAAAAACTCCATTTTGGATGATTCTGGTGGTATCTCCCCACCGCCACCCCTCTCTCTCCTACATATGCCTACTATCCTAATCTCTTCTAAAGATGTACTTTCTACACTCTCTGGGCTTAACCCATCCAGCCCCTTAGTCGGCCATTCCAATGGCTACTTTTGCTACACACAGCCCCAGGGTCGCCAATTGGACGTTTACTATTCTCACCTTATTTAAATATTTTTATGCCTCTCAAAAGGCTCGTAGGGGTCTCAAATTTGTACACATGATAGCTTAGGGTGTGAGGCAAAGTTGGCAGCCTACAAAGACCACCCTGGGCTACCCCATTTTGTTTAATATTTAATAATAAAGAACATATATGTCAAATGCCTGAGACTGGTTGTTACATTAGTTCTTTTTCAGATGGGGCTCAGTGGGTTAATACTAAGAAGGCGTATGAACCGGATGGTACTCCTCTCGTATTGTGCTAAAAAACTGTGCTTCTGTGCTGACTCCCTGCCTAGGCAAACTCTTCCGTCTCTGTCTCTCCACTCAAGTCTTCCCTTCTTGCTGGAAGTTTGCTCTCGTTCAACCTGTCCCAAAGAAGGGTGACCGCTCTCAACCCTCCAACTATTGTTCAATTATTTTCATTTCTTGCATTTCCAAAGTTTTTGAAACTCTTCTTACTTCAAAATTAATTTTCTTGGGCATTTCTCTTCTCATAATCTACTCTCAGGTACCCAATACAGCTTCCTTAGGGGTCACTCTACTGGTGATCTTCTTTCTTATCTTACTAACTCTTGGTAATATTCCTTTTGGGACTTCGGTGAGACTTTTTCTATTGCGCTAGACATATCAAAGGCCTTCATCAATGTCCCCACCACAATTTTTTTTTTTTTTTTTTTTTTGAGACAATGAACGGAGGAAGGCAAAACACAGATAAAACAAAAAAGGTCCATGTACCTAAAGGCATCCTCCATTCATAAAATGTTTGTAACAACTGGATTTTAACTGTTGTAGATTGTAAGTTTGTGGAAAGCAACTCGAGGGAAGTAAATTCCAAAGAGTAGTAGTTCTGGGGATAAGTGAATTTTGATAAGCAGAAGTTCTGCATTGTGGAGGAGAAAGTGTAAATTCATGGGCGCTCTCAGCTGCCCTAGTTCTACGGGGAAAGATGTGGAGAGGCGGCACAATTGATGCAAGTTCTTCGGAACAATTGCTGTGAAAATATCTGTAGAATAATGCAAAGGATGCAACGTTTCTTCGTATGGATAATGTAAAATAATAATAATAATAATAATAATAAACGGTTTATTAAAGAATGGCAGCCTCATGAGCTGAAAATACACATTTTACAATTTAGTGGATGAACATGAGATGTACAGATATGAGGATGTAGGAAGGTCCTGTGTGATTGCAGGGTTATTGATTAATCTAATAGCTTTATTTTGAATTTTGTCCAACTGCCTCAATGCAACCACTCCACTTCCACTCCACAGAGGTGAACAGTAATCCATCTGAGAACGCACATGACTTTTATATATTACGGCCAACTGCTCGCCAGTGAAGAATTCTCGAACTCTGTACAGGAGTCCCATTTTTTTAGAGGCATTCTTAGCAATGCTTCTAACATAATGTGTCCAGCTCAGGTTAGTAGTTAATGTTACACCGAGAATGTCAATACTAGGGGAAGTGGGAATATTTACATCATTAAAAAATATATGGGAGTCAGTGAGATTCTGTCGGTTAGAAAATTGAATGTACTTGGTTTTCTGTGCATTAAAGGAAACTAGATTCTTTTGTACCCATCCATTAATTCTAGAAAGGTCCTGGTTCAGAAAAATTGCAGTGTTTATTTTTGAATTTATAAGATCGGGTTGGGTGAAAGAATTGGTAAATGTGAAGGAACTGTGGAGTGTAGAGTCATCTGCGTAGGAATGTATTGGATTATGAGTGGTAGATATGAGATAATTGATATGAATGAGGAACAGAGTTAGGGCCAAAACTGATCCCTGGGGAACACCAGCATTTATTGAGTGAAATTGAGATAAAGGCCATCTACCATTACACGTGTTTTTCTGTTATGAAGATAAGAAGAAATTATTGGAACTAATGATGCAAGGCCGTAGCGTGACTAGCAATAAAACACCAACATTACCACTATCCAGCAATACCACCAACATTACCACCTCCATCACAACCACCATCGCAAGTGGTCAACATTATCACAGTCAAAATTAACACAAATACCCCTACCACTAATACTACCATTTCCACCATCACCATTATCATCATTACTTTCACCACCACTAATACTACCACTACCACCAACATCATCAGTACCACCATGACTACACTACCACCATAACTACCAGAAATACAAAATCCCCATCAGAATATCTACCACCATTACTACCACTACTAGCTTACTCTAGACTACTGTACTGCTGATGTACCATTCTCTGTCAGTAGAGAGAGTACCAGTTGCTGTTTGATGCAGGTTACAATATGAAAAGGAAAGAGCATTAGCTTCAAGAGAGAGCATGAGTACACATGTGCGTACACTGTGTGTGTGCGTGTGTGTGTGTGTAAGTGTAAGTGTGTGTGTGTGCATGGTGGGTTCGTGGGTAAAAAATGTATATAATGTGTACGTTTATGCGAGCACAGTAGATTGAGCCGACAATTTATATATACTGGTACACGTATTTTCAAAATACATAGTGTTTTAGTTTATATATTAGGTAAATTAGGTTAAGGGGGTTGTTTTATGTAAGGCTAAGGGCTGCATAGCTCTACTGTAGGTTAAACATTCGAAAAATGTACTCGTTACCGCGTGCATAATTCCAGTGTGTATTTTTTTGTCTTCTACATTCCAACTACTTCGCTAGATGCATATGGGGCTTAGTTGCTCACTTACGGCTCGAAGCAGCCCCATCTCTGAAACTGCCTCACTCTAGTGCTTCACTGTCTCACCTCCTAGACTTGGACCCTCACTCTCAGAACGCTACATATTGAGGAATGAACTCACTAGGTATTGCCTCTCCCCCCCCCCCCCAATTATAGCATATTTTGAATATGGGAATATTCATACAGTGCTACTTAATCAGGGAACAATGATTTATTATGGTAATGCACTGACACTAGGTACAGCACAAATTCCATCCCAATAATGTCTTCCCATTGACATATATCGGGTTTCGAACCCTGGTCCATTGGATTGCCAGTCCAGTGGCAAGACCACTCTATCCCACCTACCCTTGCCGTGTGTGTGTGTGTGTCCCTGTGTGCGTGTGCATGTCTGTGTTTGGTCCAGCTGACAATGGGAGAATACTGTTAGCATTAAGAGCCTGTGTGTGAGGGAGTTTGATTGCGTGCATGTGTGTGTGAGTGTGCGTGTATGTAAGCGTGTGTGTGTGTGGTGTCAACAAGTGCGGCCCTCCTCTCCTATACTACCTCCTCCCTTCCTGTTAAAGCTGATGACCAACCCTAACCCTGGGCTTACACTGACAACACTCCTACACTGACAACACTCCTACACTGACACTGACAACACTCCCATACACTGACAACACTCCCATACACTGACAACACTCCCATACACTGACAACACTCCCATACACTGACACTGTTCCCTCACAAACCACCCACTAGACTCATACTGCCAACACTGCTCTCTTTCTACTTGCCATCACTACCAACATCACTCTAGCATCATCACTATTACGGCCTCTACCACCGATATTGCCAACATCACATCAACACAAATACAGCCTCTACCACTGATATTGCCAACATCACTCTAGTACCAACACTAATACAGCCTCTACCACCGATATTGCCAACATCACTGTAGTACCAACACTAATACAGCCTCTACCACCGATATTGCCAACATCACTTTAGCACCAACAGTAATACAGCCTCTACCACCGATATTGCCAACATCACATCAACACTAATACAGCCTCTACCACCAATATTGCCAACATCACATCAACACTAATACAGCTTCTACTAACGATATTGCCAACATCACATCAACATTAATACAGCCTCTACCACCGATATTGCCAACATAACATCAACACTAATACAGCTTCTACGAACGATATTGCCAACATCACATCAACACTAATACAGCCTCTACCACCGATATTGCCAACATCACATTAACAGTAATACAGCCTCTACCACCGATATTACCAACATCACATCAACACTAATACAGCTTCTACCACCGATATTACCAACATCACATCAACACTAATACAGTCTCTACCACCGATATTGCCAACATCACATCAACACTAATACAGCTTCTACCACCGATATTACCAACATCACATCAACACTAATACAGCCTCTACCACCGATATTGCCAACATCACATCAACACTAATACAGCTTCTACCACAGATATTACCAACATCACTATATTGACAAAAAATCTTCACTTTAATCTGCCCTTCCCTCCACTACCACCGCCACAAGTGTTACGAACATTGTTATCAATACGTTACTACCTCTGCCACCATTACCACCCCAATTGCCATTACTACTCGTCACAATCATCACAACCACAAGTAACTCCACCACAATTATGAATATCATCAGATTCTAACCTACCGTAAGTGTCACCACTGATATTCTATGTTACCATCACAATTAACCATGCTTTCCCTTCATAATTGCTGAGGGGCACGGGGCCTTGGGTGGGGCTTAGGTATCCCGGACGTTTCCGCACCCTCCTCGGCTCCTTGCCTTGGAGCGGCTTCGGTTACCTAGGCTTTTTTGCGGTAGGCAGGGAGGGTTCTATGGGGGCACTCAGTTATGGCCTTGGCCTTGCTCGGGGCCTTGGGGCTGTTCGGCCAGATAGCTTGGGGAACACCAACAACAACAACAACCATGCTAACATAACCTTTGATGCCTACCACTAATACAGTTACAATCATCATTAACATAACCATTTTGCGTATGCTATTCCCAGCAAGACCAAGCAAAATTGTTTATCTATTAATTGTTTAGAGTTTTAGTGCCTAGCCAATTCGGAATCCAAAACACATTGTTTGTCAGGTTAGGTGGATAGTACGTGTTGAATGATAATTAGATAATATTTAATATTCATTGCCAAAATTCAATGCAAGATTAGTGTTAGGAGTAGGTACGGGTAAATTATTATTTTTGTTTTCTTCTATATTCCAACTACTCTCTCTTGGGCATAGGCTGAGAGTCTGTACATTGCACAGCTCAACACAGTGAAGCCCGTGAGGTCTCTCTCCAGTCTAGGGAGTGAGACATGTGAAGCACCCATTTATGGCTCTCTGAATCTGCTTCACCCCCTCACTTCACTGTCTCACTCCCCAAACTTGGACCCTCACTCTCAGAACTCACTAGGCATTGACCCCCTGTAGCATATTTTGAATATGGGAATAGTTATACAGTGCTATTCAGGGAACAATGAGGGTATTTTTTTTTTTGGCATTTCGGTTGGCTTTGTGGTAATGCACTGTTACTAGGCACAGCACAAATTCCATCCCAATAATATTTTTCCATTGACATCTCTGGATTCTAACCCTGGTCAATTGGATTACCAGTCCAGTGACACGACCACTCTACCACACCTCCCCGTGTCGTTATTAATTATGTTCCATTATTCTTTCCCAAAAACCTTCGTAAAATAAATTACAGAAGATAGGCTAAGCCCCCTGGGGGTCCTTCAGTGTTCTAAATTGGATTATCATATTTGGATTATAATTAATTTGCACGTGTATTTATTTGTGTTCCTAACTCGACCAGGCTTGATACTCTAAGCAGTTTTTCGTCTCTAAAAGTTGAAATAGAAGATTAATTACCATTGTAATTAATTACCATTGTAATTAATTACCATTGTAATTAATTACCATTGTAATTAATTACCATTGTAATTAATTACCATTGTAATTAATTACCATTGTAATTAGTTTCCATAATTATATTGAAAACACATTATGTATAATATTAAGAGCCTCTTAAAATTTAGTAATGAGAGGAATTATAAATGTCCTTTTATGCAATGCAAATATAAATCTTTATAAAATATCCTCACTATCTAAGCCATCAAAATATTTCATCCTAAGTGGCCATTATAGTGATCGATTGGCTGCTTAACGACGCTGATAAATTGGTTTACGGTCGTTCCGTTCACGTTCACACACACACACACACACACACACACACACACACACACACACACACACACACACACACACACACACACACAACTGAATATCCTTAAGGGGGCCCACCTCGCTGTTCTTCTCCTTCTCTCCCTCCCTCTTTGGCTTGTATCCATTCGGCCCCATTCAGCCTACTGTTTTAAGACGTTTATCCCCATCCAGGTGTCCTGGCGAGCGATAGCGAGCCAGCATTGTGTGGAGAAATCCGGCTTCGCCGGAGACATTTTTCTATCGAAAAATTTATAAATTTAGCTTGTCAAAACAAAACTATATAATTATACTGTATATGCTGGCTCGCTACCGCTCGCCAGGCAAATATTGACACCTGGATGAGGGTAAACGTCTTAACACAGTAGGCTGAATGGGGCCGAATGGATCCAAGCCAAAGAGAAAGGGAGAAAAAGAGAAAAAAAGCGAAGTGGGCTCCCTTAAAGAACCGCGTCTTCGGATCCTGATAGTCTTCACTGAACACAGCCTAGACTAACATACACTAACCTTACCAACCTGTTTCTATAATCTTCGGATCCTGATAGTCTTCACTGAACACAGCCTAGACTAACATACACTAACCTTACCAACCTGTTTCTATAATCTTCGGATCCTGATAGTCTTCACTGAACACAGCCTAGACTAACATACACTAACCTTACCAACCTGTTTTTATAATCTTCGGATCCTGATAGTCTTCACTGAACACAGCCTAGACTAACATACACTAACCTTACCAACCTGTTTTTATAATCTTAACCCCTTTAGTACCGAGTTGTTCATCCAGCTTAGGGAGGACGTGTAGCAATTAAAAGGTTTCAAACATATCTCGATTATCCAGTTTAACTACCACGGTTTCATCCACAGCTGCATACAATCGTCTAAATAGCTGGAATAACACAAAATACATCCTCGGTAAGGAAGGGGTTAAGGGTTTTTTCTGGACCCCCTCTCCCTCATGTTTAGCCTAATTAGTGTTGAGATTTTAAGAAGTTCGTCCTTTTAGTTTGCATATTTTAACACCTTTCGCCCCATTTATTTGTAAATTTTAAGCCTTTCGTGTCATTCAGGTGTTGATTATATATTTGGGTGAGCAAAAGCAAGCCTTCAGTTTAGGAGGAATCGAGCAGTATTACACCAACATTTTTTTCAATTATTCCCAAAATGTGTGTGTGTGTGTGTGTGTGTTTTTTTTTTTTTTTTTTAAGCTCGATGGAGGTCTAGGGAGGAAACTTAACCCCCTTAACCACCAGACCATAACGTAAGCTAAGCCCACTTCACTGAATATTTAATTACATTTTGGTATGACAAAACCTAACCTTATTTCATCAAATGTTTAATTAATCTTAACTAACCTAACCAGGCATAACCTAACTTAACCTATATTACTAACAACGTTAATCAATTAAATTGACCTATGTACAAAATGTATATGGTGACTCCTCTCTGTCTAATAGAAATTCGGAAAACAAAATGAATGAATAAAAATAACCAGTGGACCAAAAAAAAAAAAAAAACAGTAAAAATCAGAGAAAACGACAACAAAACCCCTTCACCATTCCTATTTAATGAACCCAATATATTAAAATAGTATATACTCTGACTGTATGATTGTTGAGCATTGCATTTGGCATTCAACATTAATAACAGGGGACATGAACCACTATGAACACTAATGGCACACACCTCACTCGCATCCTATCCACCTCTCTATATATCAGTTTATCTATCTATGATCTATCTATATTATGTATCTATCTATCTATCTATGTATCTACTGTATATATCTATGTATCTACCTATCTATGTATCTAGCTATTTATGTATCTATCTATCTATGAATCTATCTATCTATGAACCTATCTACCTAAATATCTATCTATCTACCCATCTATCTATCTATGTATCTATCTATGTATCTATATATCTATCCATCTATTTATCTATCTATAAATTAATTTGGAGGATTGATGGAGTATATCCTGCTTTTCGGCACATTTCCTTAATAATGTACGTAATGGTGATATTGATTTCAAGTAGTGCTAAACGCCAGATTACCTCGTTAGGATCAATTGGTCTGTGTGGTTTGTGTATATAAAAGATATTCATGTAAACGGGTAGCAAAGTAAATATGTTTTCCCGCAAGCATCCTCCATCCCCACTTACACCCTTGCAATTCTCTCTTTCTCTCTCTCTCTCTCTCTCTCTCTCTCTCTAACATCTGGCAACGTCCGATCATAAAATCTTAAGAATCAACGTTATAAGCAAATATTCCTCAGTAAAAACAACAGGAATGGTTTGGGACTTCAAAAACGCAAATTATGACGGACTTAAGGAATCGCTATCAAACATACACTCAAACCTCATAAATATAAACGAAGTAAATGAACTATGGGGACATTTTAAGTCTACAATTACAGAAGCGCATAAACAATTTGTACCCATGAAACCAAAACGTAGTACGAAATCAAGTATGCCCCCTTGGTACAGTAGAGACATTGGCAAGGCAATAAGGAAAAGGAATCAACTCCACAAACTTGTAAAAAATAACACAAACACTGAAGTAATTACAAACTTGTACAAAAATAGTAGAAGGGAAGTGAAAAAAATAATTAGGGCGAACAAACAAAATTACGAAATGACTATTGCCAGAGAAAGTGCCACAAACCCCAAAAAATTCTACAGTTACGTAAACAAAAATAAACAGATCAAAAGCGGAATCGGACCGCTAATAGAAGATGGCCAGACAATAACAGGCGACACAAACACGGCAAATCTGCTCAACAAATATTTTGGCTCAGTTTTCACAGAAGAAATTATCGATCATACCCTTGAAAATAACACCTCAACTCATGAGATAGGAGATTTCACCATCAGTGTTACCGAAGTACAAAGCAAATTGAGTAATTTAAATGTAAATAAGACCCCGGGACCCGACATGCTCCACCCGAAAATAATTAAGAATGTCAAGGACGAAATAGCAAAACCCCTGACACAACTATTTAACTTATCACTACTACAGGGGATTGTACCGAGTGATTGGAAAGATGCGAACATTACGCCGATATACAAGAAGGGTAGCAAGGCCAAAGCGAGTAATTACAGACCAATTAGCCTAACTTCAATTGTAGGAAAAATCATGGAAAAAATCCTTAGAGATAAGATTGTAGATTACCTCGAATCAAACAACCTAATCAAAAATAGTCAACACGGCTTTAGATCAAATAAGTCATGCCTAACAAATTTGATTGAATTTTATAACAAACTATTCACATATAACGACATGACGAAATCACTAGATATAATCTTCTTGGACTTTCAAAAAGCTTTCGACAAGGTGCCTCACCGAAAACTATTGGCTAAACTGGAGAGGATAGGTATCAAAGGTGAAATTCATTCTTGGATAAAAAATTGGCTTACGGACAGAAGACAGAGAGTGGTGATAAATGGAGTGGAATCGGAGTGGGAGCCTGTCACTAGTGGAGTTCCACAGGGTTCAGTCCTTGGACCGGTCCTGTTTCTCATTTACATTAACGATATCGATGTAGGGGTAAACAACACCATTTCCAAATTCGCCGACGATACAAAAATAGGAAATACAGTCCTGAACGAAGATGATAGAAATGCGTTGCAATCTGATTTAAACAAGATATCAGAGTGGTCGAAAAAATGGCAGATGCCCTTCAATGTCGATAAATGTCAGGTGCTGCAGGTTGGTAGCAGAAATATGAAATACAAATACGAAATGAATGGCAAACAAATAAAAACCGCAACGGTAGTAAAAGACCTAGGGGTACTAATATCTGAAAACCTAAAAACTTCCGACCAATGTATAGCAGCTGCAAATAAGGCAAACATAGCATGGGCTTTATTAAACGAAAATTTACATATATACATGAAAACGTAATAGTGCCACTGTTCAAAAGTATGGTGAGGCCCCACCTTGAATATGGTGTGCAGTTCTGGTCACCTTATCTGATCAAGGACATTGTAAGACTCGAGTCAGTACAGCGTAGAGCGACGAAGATGATACCCTCATTAAGAAATAAACCATATGAAGAAAGACTTAAACGATTGAACCTGTTCTCATTAAAAAAGAGGAGGTTGAGGGGTCAGCTTATTGAGTGCTTTAAGATACTAAAAGGTTTCGACAAAGTCGATGTAAATGCACTATTCACATTAAACAATACTAATCAAACTCGCGGAAATGGAATGAAATTAAAAACCAAAAAGGCAAACCTAGATGTTACAAAGAGTTTCTTCACCTACAGTGTGGCGACAGAGTGGAATAAACTACCAGCGAGAGTGGTGGAGAGCGACACAATAAACGCCTTCAAGGGAAGGCTTGACCTCTATCTGCAGAGGGCTGGGGTGATATGAATGAAAAAAAAAAAAAAAAAAAAAATGTATGTATATGTATGTGTGTGCACTGTACAGTATGTATACATATGTGTGTATGTATGTATGTGTATATGTATGTGTATATATATGTATATATATATATGTATATGTATGTATGTGTATGTATGCATATATGCATATTATAGTTTGTAAGGCCAGACTGCCTAGTAAGGACCTTGAGGTCTGTGTGGTCTGTGTATCTATGTAGCTCTATGTAGCTCTCTCTCTCGGATTATTAGAGAATTAGCGAGCACAGTGGATGGATTAAGGTCTTGGTGGTTGTGAAAAAGAAAGGGTGGGGTGGGGGGGGGGGGGCTGAAAGGACGAAAGAAGTGACCAAAAAGTATACGACAACGAAGTAGGATTAGGAAGGAAAAAGTAACACGCACGCACACATACAAGGACGTACATAAACACACACACACACACACACACACACACACACACACACACATGTATGCATGCAGACAAATTTACACACAGGCATAGTACACAGCAATTTGTATTAAAATAGGTCATTAGTAAGCTATGTATATTTTTACTTTGTACAATGTACACTTTCAGCCTACAGCAGCAATCCTATGCAAACCATTTCATAATAATAGTTTCTAGTCTCAGTAGTAAGCGCACGCGCACGCACACACACACACACACACACACACACACACACACACACACACACACACACACACACACACACACACACACACACACATCGAGCAGAATTTAATGAAATATGCAGAGTTTAAATTACATTAAACAAATTTAATAAAAAGTGAAAAGTACATTACAGTAAAGCGAAATTACACTCGATACCAAAACAAGTAGAAGGAAAGAAAACTCGTGATGATGCGGGACCGTTCATAGTATAGCCAAAACTCGTGATGATGCGGGACCGTTCATAGTATAGCCAAAACTCGTGATGATGCGGGACCGTTCATAGTATAGCCAAAACTCGTGATGATGCGGGACCGTTCATAGTATAGCCAAAACTCGTGATGATGCGGGACCGTTCATAGTATAGCCAAACCAGAACCCAAATCAACACAAACGAACATTAAAGACGAAAGACAAAACCAAATTAAGGGAGCTCAGACGGTATTGTGCAGCATCATTTACTGGTTCGGCTCAATGGTTTAAGGAAGGGGTTTAGTTTGCTCTCTAAGCCTCCATCAATCTTAAAAAAACACCCACAAGACTCACCTTTGATGTACATTTGTACATTTTTCGGTAGAAAAATGTTCAGGCCGAAGGCCGATTCCTCTTCAAATATAGGCTCGCTATCGCCCGCCAGGAAAAAAATCTACCCCTAAATGGCACGGAAGGTCATAATATTGGCAAAGAAATGGGGCAAAAGGTTTGAATATCGCCAAACTAATGGGGCGAATGTCTTGAAATCTTATAACTAATGGGGCTAAACATGATGAAGGAGGCGGGCTCGAAAAAACAACTGCCTCCCCACTTAGAACAAAAACGCCGCTATAACGTTATGAGAACGAGGTACTTTGGTTACCGTTACGTAATGTAAATACGTAAATACTACGTAATTGTGTAGAGTCGCGGCGATGTGGTTACATACGTTATAACACGACGTAATGACATACCGTAATACCGTCGGTATTACGTTGTTAGGACTAATTGCTTTGGTTACCATTACGTTATGTAAACACGTAAATACTACGTGATTGTGTAGAGTCGCGGTGGTGTGGTTACCGACGTTATACACGACGTAGTTATATAACGTAATATCGTCGCTGTTACGTTGTCAAGACGAATTGCTTTGGTTACCATTATGTTATGTAAACACGTAAATACTACGTAAATGTGTAGAGTTGCTGCTACGTGCTTACCGACGTAATAACATGACGTAGTTACATAACGTAATATCGTCGCTATTACGTTGTTAAGAAGAATTGCTTTGGTTACCATTACGTTATGTAAACACATAAATACTACGTAATTGGGTAGAGTCGCGGCGACGTGGTTACCGACGTAATAACACGGCTTAGTTATATAACGTAATATCGTCGCTGTTACGTTGTTAAGACGAATTGCTTTGGGTACCATTACGTTATGTAAACACGTAAGCACTACGTAAATGTGTAGAGTTGCGGCTACGTGCTTACCGACGTAATAACACGGCTTAGTTATATAACGTAATATCGTCGCTGTTACGTTGTTAAGACGAATTGCTTTAGTTACCATTACGCAATGTAAACACGTTAGTAGGATGCTATCTACATGTAATTAGCACGTCCTTAACACGTGATACATTACGTAATGAAATACAACTTGGGCACGTTGCTGCGACCAACAAATGTATGTAATAGGTCAGTGTAATTTTATTATTATGTTCACGTCAACACAAAACGTTATCAGCACGTTATTCATCACATCATCAATTACGATGACATAACGTCACTGCGAGCGCCCACAATAACGAGGTAACTACAGTATGTATTATTATGATGTTATTGGCACGTACCGTAGTACGGCAGTAGTACGCGTTTTATAATGTAATGATCACGTTCACTCGAAACGTTATTAGCATGTTAACAATTACGTCTGTAGGCATGAAGTTATTACGTCATTGTGAGCACCCACATTTACGTGGTAACTACGTGTTATTGTGATGCTATAGACACATAACAATTTACGTCAATAGCACGTGTACTTTTAACCTAATTATCATGTTAACAAATAATGTTTTTAATAGGTCACTCATTACGTCGGTAAGTATGACATTGTTACGTCATTATGAACATTCCTTTTTACGTAACAAATACGTGTAATTATAATGTTATTGGCCCGTAACATAGTACGCCAGTAGCACGTGTAATTATAATTTAATGATTACTTTAAGAAAACATGTTATTAGTATGTTACACATTACGTCGGAAAGTATGATATTGTTACGTCACTGTGAGCACCCATATTTACGTGGTAACTACGTGTTATTGTGATGCTATAGGCACGTACCAATCTAAGTCAGTAACACGTGTAATTTATCTGTTAACAAGTTTGTTTTGTATTATGTCACTCATTACGTTGGGAAGTAGGACATTGTTACGTCATTGTGAGCGCCCACATTTACGTGGTAACTTTTTTTTTTTTTTTTTTTTTCTATGATATTGAGGGAGGCAAAAGGCACAACTGCTTATAGCGAGTGCCTCCCCCATAGTTGAAAGAGTGACAGGGCCAAAATCAAGGGAAGTTCGAGCCAATATGCCTGGACACACGGAGTTTGAAGCAATTTAAGTCATAGGAAGAGGGAAAGACTGATTCTGGTTTGTCGACAACCCCGACACAGACAGAGGGCTGGTCTTACAACACCAAACAGACAACCTATATATCCTCAATAACATTCATCAGCATACCCATACTCCCCACCAAGCCCTCTACACCCCATCATCTCCTGATATCACCTTTTGCTCCCCTAAACTCGCCCCCACAACATCCTGGAGGGTGGTCAGAACCTTGAGCTCAGACCACCTCCCGATCATTATCACCAACAAAACAAGACTCACCCCAGCTAGCCACAGACACACTTACACTAACTATAAAAGACCTAACTGGGAAGCTTTCACACATGAGACAGAACAACACTTTGAAACCTTAAACAGTACACCCATCACTAACATCAACAATGTTGTACACACATTCAACACGACTATCCAAAACGCCGACAAGAAACACATTCCAAGAGGTAACATAAAAAAACACAACCCCAACTTCTCACCAGAAATTCAAAACCTCATCATACAACGCGACACACTGAAACACTCCCCAGCACCCCACACACAAGACATCAATCAACAAATTCAAGCACTCAACATCCAGATTAACAACAAAATACAAGAACAACAAACACTAAATTGGAATAATTTCCTACAAACACTCGATCACAAAACAAACCCCCAAAAAATCTACAAAACACTAAACAGCATCACACTTTCCAACAGCAACACAACAAAATCACATGCTGCAATCACAACAACAGACTCTACTCCTTCACGTAAACAACAAGCAAACACTCTCATCAATCACTTCTCTCATGTCAGTCACCTAAAACCCCACAAAGACGACCGATGTGTCATCCGACGAAAAAGACAATTCCCCACAGACCCTGACTATACAGTATACACCCTTCACCAACAACCAGACAAAGCATATCATCAACAATCTCAAGCTCTCACATGCCTGTGGCCTAGACAACATAAGCAACATTCACCTCAGACACCTGGGACCACAAGACATACAAGCACTCACTAACATATCAAACTACAGCTACTCACACAACACAATACCAGACATCTGGAAGCATGGTATCATCATCACATTCCCCAAACCTAACAAAGATCCCACGCTACCCTCCTCACACTGCCCTATCACACTCCTTTGCACCCCCTCCAAAGTCATAGAGCGCCTTGTACTACAACTGATGACACCTGACTTACCCCTTTCTCCAACACAACACGGCTTCAGGCCATTGCACTCCACAAACACTCTTCTTACAGACCTTACACAAAGAGCTTTTGACGGCATCAACTCAGCTAGACCACCGCAAAGATCAGTACTTGCCACACTCGACATTAGTAAAGCCTTCGATGCCATCCCCCGCCACAACCTAACAAACAAAATCTACAACACATACATGCACAACAACACAAAAAGATGGCTACTAACTTCTTAGCAGGCAGATGTGCACACGTATCTTTTGCCGGTCAGTCATCTAGCATTAGAAATTTCCCAAACGGAGTCCCGCAAGGATCCGTCCTGTTACCCGCACTCTTCAATCTGTACATGCATGATATAAATACACCAAATTCACCCCAAATAACCATAGCCTCCTACGCAGACGACATAACACTCACAAACACGCACCAAAACCCAGACACAGCAACAAGACTCCTTCAAGACTATCTCGACACATTACATGAATGGTGCACTACAAACAGACTCAATTTAGCCCCAGCTAAATCCACTGCAACCCTCCTCACAAGCTGGACAGGAGAGCACGATTACGTCCCGGGACTCAACATGAACAACACACCCCTAACACACACACACACGCACAAAATCCTAGGAGTAACATAAGACACCCAAATGACATTCAAACAGCACACCACAAACACGAAAAAGAAACTGACACCCAGACTTAACGCCCTCAGATCACTTGCCCACACGAAATTGGACACAACAAAGAAACCACCACCACAGTCTACAAACAATACATAAGATCAGTTATGGAATACGCAAGCCCGGCCTGGGCTTCTAACCTAGCTGAAACCCATCATAAGACCTTACAGACTATTCAAAATAAAGCCCTGAAAATCATCACAGGATGCACAGCTACGACACCCACAGATCACCTACATCAAGAAACCAAAGTCCTCAAAGTGAAAGATCATCTAGACATGAGAGGCACACAATTCCTGGCAGCAGCCTCCGTGAATCAACACCACCCACTACACTACATGGCTACACACCCACAGACACCAAGAAATATCAAAACAACACCCAGCACACGCTATCACACACAAATACTGTCTTCTCTCCCTCCCTGCCCACCCCAAACCAACTTCCGGAAGCACATCCCTACTCATATCACTCACCGTTCCATCCACTCACTCATAGACAACACGCAGCTGCAAGCACAACCTCCCGAAATCCATCCTTCTGAATCCTCCCTTCCTCGCGAGGACAGAGTCCACCTGGCCAGGCTGAGATGCGGATACCGTCTGGCTCTTCTGAGCAATCAGAAGAGACTGGATGACTCCGTCGTCGACACCTGCCCGGGTTGTAACACAGCACCCCATACCATTAAACACATCATAGAAGACTGCATTTCACACAACCACTTACGCCAACAACACAATTTACACTCTTTGAGAGCTCTGAGGGAAAGCCCGACCGTGGCCATGGCCTTCCTTAGGGACTCGGGGCTGTTCGGCCAGGCAGCTTAGGGAAAAACAACAACTGCCTATAGCGAGTGCCTCCCCCATAGTTGAAAGAGTGACAGGGCCAAAATCAAGGGACGTTCGAGCCAAAATGCCTGGACACACAGAGTTTGAAGCAATTTAAGTCATAGGAAGAGGGAAAGACTAATTCTGGGAGAGAGTTCCAGAGTTCAGCTGTTGAGTAGAAGAAAGTTTGAGAGTAACGTTTCACTCTTGGCTTGGAGAGTTGCACAGAGTAGGGGTGGGATTGAGTTGCAAGAAGGGTACCACTTGCCCTATGTAAAGGAGGTGGTTTACACAGGGAAAGCTCTGAGGAACACTGATTATTATAGTAGCGATAGAATAGCGAGAGAGATGCAACATTGCGGCGGAGAGAGAGAGATTGCAGAGAGTTGGTGAGTGGACGGGAGTTAATGATACGAAAGGCCTTCCTTTCAACTTTGTCTAGGAGAGCGGTGTGAGAGGAACCTCCCCACACATGTGAACAATACTCGATACAAAGACGCACTATGCCCCTGTACAGAGCAAGAAGCTGTGCAGGGCAAAAGAACCCCCTAAGGCGGTTGAGCACACCCAGCTTCTGGGAGGCTGCCTTAGCAAGACTGGTAATATGGTCCTTCCAACTGAGAGCAGAAGAAAAAGAGACACCAAGAATATTGAGAGAAGATGAAGGATTGATTTTTGTATTGTTGAAGAATAAGGGATAGTCCGCTGGGAGTTCCTTATGGGTAGATAGATAGAGAAATTGAGTTTTGGAAGCATTAAAGGTAACAAGGTTTTCTCTGCCCCAATTGGAGATAGTATTTAGATCAGAATTTAAGAGTTCTATGGCTTCATTACGTTTGTCGTTGAGGGATTGCTGGCTGGGGCGTTCTGAAAAACTAATGGAGTAGTGTAAGGTTGAGTCGTCTACGTATGAATGGATGGGAATTGAGGTACAGTTGAGGAGATCATTTATAAAAATTAGAAAGAGAATAGGAGATAGGACAGAGCCCTGAGGAACACCGGAGTTTATAGGGTGAGGAAGTGAACAATGGCCGTCCACAACCGCGGCTATGTAACGGCCGGAAAGGAAATTAGAGACAAAGGCACAGATGGAGGGATAGAAACCGAAGGAGGGTAGTTTAGAAATTAAAGATGTTCCAGACGCTATCGAAGGCTTTCGATATGTGTAGTGCAATAGAAAAAGTCTCACCGAAATCCCGAAAGGAGGATGACCAAGAGTTAGTAAGATATGAAAGAAGATCACCTCTCTTTCTCTCTTTCCTTGGCTTGTATCCATTCGGCCCCATTCAGCCAACTGTTTTACGACGTTTATCCCCATCCAGGTGTCGATTTCTTCCTGGCGAGTGACAGCGAGCCAGCATTGTATGGAGAAATCCGGCTTTGCCGGAGAAATTTTTCTATCGAACAATGTACAAATTTAGCTTGCTGTCAAAACAACAAAATATATATGCTGGCTCGCTACCGCTCGCCTGGAAAATATTGACACCTGGATCGGGGTAAACGTCTTAAAACAGTAGGCTGAATGGGGCCGAATGGATACAAGCCTAAAGAGAGAGGGAGAGAAAGAGAAAAAAAAGCGAGGTGGGCTCCCTTAAAACCCGTACGGCTCATTGAACCCGAACCCATTTGCAAGTCATATAACCCCTACCACATCAGCATTGTCGAATGATAAATCCATTAATCAAATTTCATTATAACATGCGTCCGGGCCGGTGTCATAATTCAATAAATGTCATTTATGAATAGCCGGTCAAAATATGCAACAAAGTGGTATTCATTTTCACCCGACTATATGTTAATTTGATTAGATTTTCCGTGGGAAATTTACCGAATAATTGCATGGTATTGGTAAAATAAAAATGAAACATGTTTACAGTGAACAAGCCCATTCCCTAGCTCAAACTCTCGCTCGCTCTCTCGTTGAATACCGGTATATAATGTTTACCAATAAAAAAAAAAAATTAGGTTTCCATCGACTTTTTTTCTTCGCATACCTTTCAATGCCTGTCTTAAATCTTCAAGCAAGATAAAGAGTGATGGATCGCTAAATAAAAAGATGTATATATAGAATAACATGAGGCATATAAGCTGAAAAATAAACCACAAATCCTTCCTCAGCTGCATTAAATCGTCTAAATATAGCTAGAATAAAACTGCCAAGACGTCGCCGGTACAGAAGAGGTTAAGGGGAGGTATTTAGTTTGTTCCCTACTTTTTCATCAAGCTGATAATTACACCCCCTAGACCCCCTTTCAAGATAAATTTGTAAATTTTTCGGTCGAAAAATGTCTCGGCCGGAGGCCGGTTGCTCTTAAATTACAGGCTCGCTATCGCTAGCCAGGAAAAAATCGACACCTTAACGGCACGAAAGGTCTTAAAATTGACAGAAATGGGGCAAAATGTCTTAAAATATCCAAACTACTAGGGCGAAGGTCTTAAAATCTCAAAAGCAATGGGGCTAAACATGAGGGAGAAAGGGGTCCAGAAAAAAAATCCGCAAGTGGAAATCTCCCCTTAACATAACATTGTATCTTCTTAAATGAAACCATATATTGCTAATCAGAAGTACTCCCAAGCCTTGTTTAGTACTCTCAAGCCTTGTTTAGTACTCTCAAGCCTTGTTTAGTACTTGCCTCTTAATCAGAAGTACTCACAAGCCTTGTTTAGTACTCCCAAGCCTTGTTTAGTACTTGCCTCTTAATCAGAAGTACTCCCAAGCCTTGTTTAGTACTTGCCTCTTAATCAGAAGTACTCCCAAGCCTTGTTTAGTACTTGCCTCTTAATCAGAAGTACTCCCAAGCCTTGTTTAGTACTTGCCTCTTAATCAGAAGTACTCCCAAGCCTTGTTTAGTACTTGCCTC
Source organism: Paralithodes platypus (assembly GCA_032716605.1). Classification (NCBI taxonomy): domain Eukaryota; kingdom Metazoa; phylum Arthropoda; class Malacostraca; order Decapoda; family Lithodidae; genus Paralithodes; species Paralithodes platypus. Next base: position 135,179,247 of record CM064487.1, read on the forward strand.
TTAATCCTGGTCACAATAACACTAACATTATCCGTAATATCGTTATTTTTAGAAGTATATAATTCATATAATCGTGATTATGCAAATCCTGGGTAGTTCGGTCATTCATATCACACTATAACCTATCCCCTATTGACGCCTACTGTAAGCCCCACATCAGAACTTAATTGTCGGTACCTGTTGAGGATTTCTGCAACTTTAGTAATGTATGCAAGCCGTCTTACCATTCCATGTTCATTGTCTCTATTGCAATAAACTTCAATTATTCACACTAGTTAGCTCGATCAATAATAGATACACAAACACCTTCATCAATATAGAGTGCATACCTGTTCTTTCTGTGGATGCCTCAGACGTCAGATAACCGACGCCAACTGTACGCACGACACCTTAACTGCTGTCTCCGTCCCTGTTGATGGAGAACACTCTCGTTATTTAAGGGTTATATTTTCAGCTGACGGTAAATTGCTATATCCTCAACTTTATTACTCAGCTCTTACGTTACTTTTTTTTTTTAGTGAACTATACCGGTACTGTTACCTATGAACACATCATATATACAGAATATGATGCGAAAACACGGCATTAAAGAACCTACAAATCAGATTCTTAGAGATAATATTTTCCGCTTAGTGAAACACAAATGTGTTACGTACATGAATAGTGGGAAGGAAGGTCGAGTGGTAAGGTGTAAAGGTCAACCAAGTAAAATGTTATTTTTTACGTGCGAGAAATACAAGCAGTCGATCTTTTGAAGTTATAATATTTACAATTCCCAAACAACATGAACAGTACTCATCCAGCTGCTAATATACACACCTACTCTACACCCACAGTACTCATCCAGCTGCTAATATACACACCTACTCTACACCCACAGTACTCATCCAGCTGCTAATATACACACCTACTCTACACCCACAAACTTGGATTTCCCTGTCGTCACCTGCTGAGGAAGAACAATTCGCTAACTTCTGGAATTAATATAAACTCCTTCCCCATTCCCTGATATTAGTTTCTATCATTAACTTAAGGGGGTAGGGGATGTTTTTTGGTCTGTTTAATCATGTATTTATTGATATTATAATGTCATCGCTAGACCTCCATCAAGCTAAAAAAAGACACCCGCTAGACCCTCTAAGATAAATGTGTAAATTTTTCGGTAGATATATTTCCCACAGGCTCGCTTTCGCTCGCCAGGAAAAAAATACACCTAAATGGCACGAACAGTCTATATATTCACAACAAAATGGGGTGAAAGGTCTTAAAATCGCCAAGGTAATGGAACGAACGTCTTAAAAACCTCAATGCTAATGGTAATAAACATGAGGGAGAAAAAGCAACTACCTCCTCCTTAACCCCTTCATTACCGAGGTCGTCTTTTTATTATTTTCTGGCAATTATTAGACAATTTTATTTAACTTGGGAAGGGCATGCACTAATTAAAAGGCATCCAAGTATCCCAATTCATTATTTTAACTAACACATGCCATTCCTTAGTTGTATAAAATCGTCTAAACAAAGCTGAAATAAGAGAAAAAGACATCTCCGATAGTGAAAGGGTTAAGCCAGCAAGTTTATCGGCTACATGTATCGGAGCCTTGAATCCGCTACAAGTTATTGTTTTATTATTATACTAATTGCTTGTGTTGTGTATTCATATAATTACAAAAGGACTGCACACGATTAGAAGCAATATGATACAAAATACAGTCAATGAAAGCGATAATTTATTCTCCGATAATAGATTCGGTTATAATTACTTTTTGACTCGCCAGAAGCTCGGATGCATCTGTTGATAAGGGAACCCACCTCGCTTTTTTTCTCTTGCTCTTCATCTCTCTTTGGCTTGTATCCATTTGGTCCCATTCAGCCTGCTGTTTTAAGACGTTTACCCCCATCCAGGTGTCAATATTTTCCTGGCAAGCGGTAGCGAACCAGCATATACTGTATATATATTTGTTTTGAGAGCAAGCTAAATTTGTAAATTTTTCGATAGAAACATTTCTCCGGCGAAGCCGGATTTCTCCATGCAAGAAATCGACACCTGGATGGAAATAAACGTCTTGAAACAGTTGGTTGAATGGGGCCGAATGGATACAAGCCAGGGAAAGAGAGAAAAGGTGAGAAAGATAAAAACAAGCCGGTGACCCCCTATTAAAGCTCTCGTGTGACAATATTGCTTCTGACACCTTACCGAAGTAGTACACTATAACCATTGAGTGTTCACATGTACAGTTGCCCACATTAGTTTCCGTGTCCGCCATGTTGCTACCTATGTGGAAGGAAACAGTATTATTATGTTTTTTCCACCAACCAACTTCACCTCTAAACTCAATTAATGAAATCAACAAAGACATGTGGCACTCCAAGGACTCGGACCTAGGACATTCACATCGAAATTCCGCACACTTATGCATTACGCTATCAAGACAGTTGATGGGCGTACGATAATAATTTGCTATAACACCATAAACGGGTCATAGCATTTAAGGGGAGATGGGTCGTTTTTCTGGTCCCCATTCTCCCTCGTGTTAAGCCCCATTTGTTTTGAGATTATATGAAGTTTGGCTCATTAGTTTGGCGTTTTTAACACCTTTCGACCCATTTCGTTGTCAATGTTAAGACCTTTCGTGCCATTTATAGATAGCGATAGCGAGCCTGAAATTTTAAAAGGAAATTTTTCTGCAGAAAAGATTTACACATTTATCTTGAAGGGGGGTCTAGGGGGTGTTTTTCTAAGTTGATGGAGGTCTAGCGAGGAAACAAAAACATACAGGAATAAATAATTGTATATACCAAAAAATCAGCCTATCTCCCCTGAACTATTGCATAAGAAAATACAGTTCTAATTCAATCATACCTATTTTCCTTCCATACACAAAATCATGGAGTGCATACAAATTACTGTGGCCAATTACTGTGGCCAATTACACCTGACACATAAAAGAGCTATAGTCGCAGCATCTTTCCAATTAATCACCGTTAAGGTGGGTGACCTGCCTTGTTTCTCTCTTTCTTTGGCTTGTATCCATTCGGCCCCATTCAGCCTACTGTTTTAGGATGTTTACCCCCATCCAGGTGTCAATATTTTCCTGGCGAGCGGTAGCGAGCCAGCATATATATATTTTTGTTTTGACAGCAAGCTAAATTTGTACATTTTTCGATAGAAACATTTCTCCGGCGAAGCCGAATTTCTCCATACAATGCTGGCTCGCTATCGCTCACCAGGAAGAAATCGACACCTGGATGGGGATAAACGTCTTAAAACAGTTGGCTGAATGGATACAAGCCAGGGAAAGAGAGAAAAAGAAAAAAAACAAAAAGCCGGTGACCCCCCTTAATTATCGGAAACCCTTACTGTGTATAGAAGTTGGCTACAATTAACCGTATTTGGCCCGAGGGAGGGTCTCTTTGGAACTCTCCCTTTTCGCTCCATTACTTGGGAAATGTTATGACTTTTCACCCAATCAGTTTGGCGATAATAAGATGTTTCCCCCCCCCCCCCCCCCCTACAACCTTCATTATTATTATTATTTATCTAATTTGTATCTATTTGTATTTATTTGTATTTGTATCTATTTGTATTTATTTGTATTTGTATCTATTTGTATTTATTTGTATTTGTATCTATTTGTATTTATTTGTATTCAATGTATTTGGCGGGAGGGGCCTCTGTTACATTACTTGGATATGTAAAATTTAAAAAACGTTGTATCATTTATTCACATATTACTGAATCCCTCAACACTAGAAAGTGCAGTTACAGTATACAAGGCGTGTACGTGCTTGTGTTACTGTCTGCATGTGCTGGGTTGTATGAACAAAGTGTAAACTCTGTCTATGTGTGCGTAAATCTAAATGGGTGTGTGTTTGTGTGACTGTTTTTGGCTGTGCGCTTCTTGGAAACCAGCAAAGTGACCAAGTATTTCTGGAGGCAGTAAAATCGAGCCAAGTGGACCCCATTGTCTGGGTCAAACACGAGGATTAGGAATAAAAGCCCTCCCTCTGCATCAAATAGTTAAATTTTACTGGTCATTATATATATACAGTATATATACAGTATACTGTATATATATATATATATATATATATATATATATATATGTATATGTATATATATATATATATATATATATATATATGTATGTATATATATATATATATATATATATATATATATATATATATATATATATTAATATCTCCATGTGTTTACGTATCAACTATCTTCCCCTATCTCTCTCTCTCTCTCTCTCTCTCTCTCTCTCTGATATACTTCCTTTGTCTTGCTGTTCTTTCTTTAACTGCTCGTTTGAGCTGCTCAGTTTTTACAGGCATTTAAAGAATTCTTGTCAAATAACAGAGCTGGGAGTGAGTTCACATGAATTTTCGACATCAGGTATAAAAATACAAGCCCACACAGACAAGACACATGCACGTGACAAAAAATATATTTGTTTTTTTTTCTTCCATATTCCAACTACTCCCTCTCGGTCATAGGTTGAGAGCCTGTACATTCAACCGTACATTCGATGGTGAAGCCTGTATAGGTCTTGTTCCAGTCTAGGGAGTGAGATATGTGAAGTACACTGAGATTTCAACCAGCCCCGCTATCTTGCATTTGCAAGATGCACAGGGCCCGGTTGCCCACTCATGGCTCGAAGCAGCCCCATCTCTGAAGCGGCTTCGCCCCAGTGCTTCACTGTATCACCCCGTAGAATCGAACAAGGACCCTCAGAACGCCACCTATTGAGCAATGAACTCACTAGGCATTGCCCCCCTGTAGCATATTTTGAATATGGGAATATTCATAGTGATATTTAATCAGGGTACAATAAGGGTTTTTTTTTGGCGTTTCGGTGGGCTTTGTGGTAATGCACTGATACTAGGTACACTGGTACAGCACAAATTCCAACCAAATAATATCTTCCCATTGATATATCGGGATTCGAACCCGGTACCATTGGATTACCAATCCAGTGGCATTAACACTCCACCACCCCTCCTTTAGATAAATACATTTAGGCCAAAAAAGTAAGGAGAGAAAAAAGTTGACGATGGAATAGTATGCATGAGTTATTCCAATGGTTGGGGATGGAATAGTATGCATGAGTTATTCCAATGGTTCTTTCTCCCTTCATTAACATGTTATGTACTTTAGCAAAGGTGATTTACAAGAATCCCAGAACTCTACATCATCAAGAAGAGCCTCAAGACAATTAACGGTAAGACAGGGCACACTGTCTGTCACACTGGCGATACGTATCACTAGAACGACCAATCACAGTCCAGGGACCCTTGCACACACTGCCCAGGTCATAAGCCTCACCTGACGCTTATGCAATGTCGCCCAACTTCAGCAAACCACCTCCACAACCGATGCCATCCAAAATCTTAATAGTATTCAAACTCTTTCATTATTCAGCAGGTACGAGATTTCCAATTCTGAAGACAATTATCTAATTTCTTCAGTGACAAGAAGAAAGTCCGTCGGCTCACCAACAGCAGGTGCGGACATAGCAGTGTGTCATAGGAAGTGGATAACTCCAGCAACATCAGTTCCAGGACATCACAGGAAGTGTGCAGTTGTAACATAACATCAGAAGAAGCATGTCACCATAGCAGGACATCACAAGATGTATGTAATTTCAGCTGGACATTGCAGTTTGCGCCTAAATTAATCCCCTCATTTCCATCTCTTGAATAGCAGCCCATTGAAGAAGAGGATATGAGTTACCTCACAGAAGGGCTATTCAACGGAACTTTCAGCACCAGGCCCTCCACACCAGCGTCAGGTAGCTCCTACCGATCCGACTCATCGCCTCCATCAACACCTGAGCTGGCCAAGGATCCTGAGCCAACACCTCTCGCACTGCCAAGATGGAAGAGTGTAGTGGGAAATATTTTCGGGGACCTTGTGATGGGAACTGTTTCCTAAAATATGCTTTACAATAACTTGTCCTTTATTCCAAATTAACAAGTCCACCAGTGTGATTGTTGAGCCCGTACAAGACACCTACTTCAAAACCACTATCGAACTATGCAACTTATAATACTTCTGTATCCCTATTATTTAATCAGGCTATTCCAGGAGATGCAGGTCACTATTTGCCCAGAAATATTAAACAATGACTTCATGTAGTAAAAAAAAAAAGAAAAAAAAAAAGAAAAAAAGGAGGTGAAGCAAAAGGGCTATAAAACTCTATACCTATTTCGAGACTGACTCTTGCCAACTTGTAGAAATACTTGATTGGTCTAGTTCTTTTAGAGTTCATAAACGCTAGTGGGCAACATTGGTGGCCTAATTAGTGGGCAACATTGGTGGCCTAATTAGTCAATAGACTAAACTATAGGCAAGCATAAAACTCCAAATGAAGGAAGAGAGGCAATCCAAGACATGATTTATAATTTCCTGCAGTGACGGTTTTCATTGAACAAGTCTGACACGAGAATGCAATGTTCTGAAACATTCTTCGAGAAATCTCAAGTAATGTGTTTTTGTCTCAAGTTTATCATTAAATGTGCACCAGCTACTTGAACAGGATACTGTACACATTTATCAACTTGGAACAAAATCTGATACATATTAGGTAATGTTTGCGACAATACAGCGAATGAGGAAGAAAAACACACAATAAGCAAACCAACGCATAGTGTGACACATTTTACAGGTGAACCAAGGTAACAAAACATATCAGACAAAACACATGCATAAAGAACAAACACAAAAGAACACACTCAAAACAGACCACTTATGTCTAGATACACATGACAACAGAATAAGAAATTATTGGATGCCAAGCGATCAAATAATGTTTATGTATTTTGCCTCATATAAGTTTGGGCACTAGAAAAATTATGCACAATCTGTATCTAGTCCATACACAATACGAGGACCATTTGTTGTTATTATTTTATCTCCGTTGTTTCCATCGACAGTTGACCACTTGCGAGTTTCGTTCTATAAGGAAGTTGGAGCTGTAGACCTCGATAATCAGCAGAATTACCTACTAAAATGCGGTTGTAGTACATATAAAAAATACATGAAACCCAATTCAACATACTCTTTATCCATTAGAAACCTACATAATTATTGCATTTCTATTTACCATCGATGTCTACAGCTCCAACTTCCTTATAGAACGAAACTCGCAAGTGGTCAATTGCACCTCGGGAAGCGCTAGAATGTGTGGTAGCGAGACCAGTGGAAAAACGAAGCTGGCAAGATGGACAAAGTTCAAGATAAAGTTGTAAGGCTGGGAACGGGTTACCGACATTTAGTGTAGTGCTGGAAGAGTGAAAGTGAAACTTGGGAAGGGAATAGAGCGACAGCTGTCTACCTGTTTGTCCCAGTCTTTCTCCTTGCTCGCTCTCTCTCTCTCTCTCTCTCTCTCTCTCTCTCTCTCTCTCTCGGATTATTAGAGAATTAGCGAGCACAGTGGAGGGATTAAGGTTTGTTCTCCCTCTGTCCGTTCAGAGCAAAACCTAGCACTCTAGAGAAGGTTGTTGATGAAGGAGGATCTATATTTGAGTGAAAGTATGTGTATACGTTAGAACTATTTAATGTAAAAAAAAAAAAAAAAAAAATCCACTACAGGCCCCAACACTCTGTGGAATGATGTTGTAGAAAGGGAATGTATTTATTTCAGTACATGTATGTGTGTATGTGAATAATATACTATATATTATTAGTTATACTCATTCATTGATGTAAAAATACCATAGTTAGCCCTATCAAGGTATCCAAAATAGGTAAGTAGTGGAAACAGAATATGCATTGTGACACAGACAATTTCACAGACAGTATCTTCATTAACTCGTCCACCTCATGCGTCGGGTACATTTGATACGCACATACCCAGCGTCGGCCGTTGGACGTCAGCTATTCTCACATTATTTAAATAATGTTATGCCTCCCAAACCGCTCATAAGGGTCTCACTTTTGTACACATGGTTATCATCTTAAGATGTGGGACAAAGTTGGCAGCCAACAAAGGTCATCCTGGACCACCTCAATTTGCTTAATATTAAATCACAAAAGAACACATATGAAAAATATCTGGGACTGGGTGTTACATTAATTAAGTTACTTTTAGGATGGGGCTCAATGGGTAATCTATTACATAATACATATCATGACTATAACTACATTTCTGAGATCCCCCACTCAAACCTTACAATTCAGGAGAGCAATATTATAATCACTTAAGAAAATATGAAATTTTCTCATAAATTGTTCAAGAGCTCCTGGCATTGAGTGAATGTTTTCATATACTTTAGGATGCCGCCATATTATGATAAGTAGGTGGATTCAGTTTTCAAGGCTGTATTGCACAATGTTATGGTATTCTGTTGACCAAAGCACGACACTGTGCACTATGTGGTTCATGATTAAATGACATGTTTGTGTTTTGGTGACCTAGTTTCCAAATGTAATTGATATGGCAGACTCTTCTTTGACTGGCCACACATACAGGTGCACGACATGATGTATTTGACTCAATTCATAGTTTACAAATTATGACTTGTTAACCCTTGTCTAGCGGGGCCGGACTTAAGCCGGTCTAGAGAAGAAAGGTCTATGTTGCGGGGACGGACTTAAGGCGGTGTGCAATTCTGAGCAATATTTGGCTCTGAGAGAGAGACGAGCGGTGGGAGGAGCGTAGGTCGGCTCTGACCGTTCGGCATGGCTCCCGCGCCAGCACTGGGCCCTACTCCACACACACCCACACTCACTGCCTCGCTACATAGGGAATTATGTAAGGAAATTCCCGTATTTTAGCGATTTTGCCCTTCGGTTGCACGATCGTTGTAAGAGAACGCGTGGCTGTAGAAGGATGGTCATTGGAAAGCTCAATTATCGCCCTTTCAGGGATACATAATTGTATTACGCTCCGGCTCTTATTTTTGCATGAAAAAGAGCATGGAAACAAGGTCGTTTAGGGTAAAACCACCCACTTGGCGGGTAGTAGAAGTTACTGACGGGCCCGCTCGTATGGCGTTAAAGGAATGTACCATAACCAATGGCGTCCCATAACTTGTTCACATTTTAGCAGTGGCTAGGGGGGCTGTCATGCCAAAGTACAAGGCTGAATAGAGAATAAATCCAGAAGTAGTGAAGATTATTTATAACTTTGTGGCTAATTTATTTCGATATTCTGTTTCCATTAAGTACCAAAACATTCGGTAGTACCAGCCACACTACCTACATACAAATGGCTCTGATTATCCAAATACTTTTTGTGATATCTTTGTTGAAAGTTAAATTTAGAAAACAAGAGAAAAACTTGTGCCAGTCCAATTTGGCAGCCAAACAAAATATATATATATTTTTTGTTGTAAAGCAAGACCTTTTTAATGTCTGGCAGGATGGGAGAGAGGTATCCTGGCCAGCTAATGTCGGCAGTTCTAATATTTTGCATTTAAATCTCCATAAGCATGTACATTTCAAAGAATTGTTATAATACATAGTATGGATCGATTATTGTAATTAATACAAATATATTAGGTATACTCGTAAAGCAGACATAACATAAGCCGAATTTGTGCTCATGTGATTGAAAACTCTTGGATACAGAGCACTTCACAAACTAATTTCGGTGTAATTATTGATTTACTATACTTAAAATTATATACATAAGTAGAAAACCCCATAACTACATACCGCTGTACAACCAAAAAAAAAATAATATATATATATCGTATATATATATATGAACGCTGGCAAACTTTCGATTGAGGTATGCTCTATTACCAAGTACAACCCATTTTGCAATTCATAGCTCTTGTTCCGGCGTTAAACCCCGGTTTCGTCATGTAAACAAATGTAGAAGCTTCGTGCCTGTGTTTAAAAATATAGAAAATCATTTGATTATTATTGTACGTGATCACATCTTCATATCCAAGAATCGTCCATGGAAATGAGTTGCAGAGAAGATGAATTAATTTATCATACCTCCCCTGTTAAATTTGCCCTACATTGTGAATTGCAAGACAAGCAGTGATAACATTGCTTCTAGACCGTAATCTCCTCAAAATGTCGTTGTGTGTACCTTTCCTACATAGTACCGCCGAAAAAAAAAAAAACCATGGATCTAGATGGCCTTAGGTGTAACTTGGATAAGGATAATTTAGGAGTAAACTGGCTTTTGTCAAACCTCGACATTTTTCTCTACCCAAAAATTGTAACAATAATAAAATATTAGATTGTATTCAATTTTTCACGTTATTTAAGATTTGTGGAACAGGACGAAATATTTGTTAGGGTAATTTTGAACGTTTTGATTATTACCTAAGAGATAGAGTTATATATGTATTAGTTTCCAAGGACTACTTATTTTTACTATTTGTGCTCTATCTAGAGAATATGCAAGACAAACAGAAAGCATGACCTATTCTATTACTTATGACTATGACACAAAGGGAAACAGAGTAATGGTAAAATGGAACAATACACTTGACAAAAGAATTAAGGGATGGCAGGAGGGGAGAGGAGAGCAATTGGAAAGGAAGAGGGAAAGAATAAGGGGAGGGGCACATCGTGGGGGGGTGAAACGAGAAAAGGAGGGGGGAGAGGAAAGGGGTGAAAAACGTGGGCAAGAGACAAAATAAAAAGAGACCTGAAAAAGGGGAGAGAGAAATTGAGTGGGGTTCGTTGTTTGGCTGGACCAAGAGCAACATTATTGAAATTGTCATATTGTTATCTTGTTTTATTTTCATATTGGTAATCTTGTTTATTTCATATTGGTATCTTGGTCTTATTTCATATTGGTATCTTGTTTATTTCATATGTGGTATCTTGTTTGATTTCCCATATTGGTATCTTGTTTATTTCATATTGGTATCTTTGTTTATTT